>JADRCD010227964.1:0-33234 GCA_019843815.1 Montemys delectorum
TCTCTCTCTCTCTCTGATTCTCTCTTTGTTTGCCTATGTGTCTGTGTCTCTGTGTGTATCTGTGTGCCTGTGTGTCTGCACTCAACCCTCACCAGCTCTATCCTTCAAACTGTGTCCTGGAAGTGTTCAGGCTACTGCAGAAGCTGTCACTTGTCCTCCCTGAGGTGACAAGTCTCAGCAATTTGCTGTTGTTCTGTGTGGGAGTGAGCCCCTGGGTGTACACTTCTTCTCAAACCTCTCCCCTCAGGCTGCAAATGCCATTTGACTCATTCTCCATTACAGTCATCCAAGGACCTTTAACAGTTCTGAGGGAGTTATTGCTTTCTTTCACATCTTTTCTCAAATATCTGATTGCAATGCAGCTCTCCAGAGAAAATCCAAGGGGCCTTTCTAGTACTTGTAAAAATAAAGGGTAAATTTCTTCCTAGCTTCATTGTTTTAAAGCTAAATGAGACCTTGAAGATGCTGTCATTACACTCACAAATTTTGCACCTGAAAACCAAAGGTTTCATTTACCTAGACCAGAACCTGGAGTGCTGGGTACTCACTCAAAGAAACTGTGTTGTGAACAAAAGTTCAATGAATGGAGATGACTTGAGTATCACACACAAGTCTGTAACAAACCAAACACTGCGATTCTTTACTCCAGAATTCATCAGTTTATTAAAAAAAGGGGGAGTCATTTATTAAAACAATCTAAAGACACCTATCTATTTAAACATTTGCTAGAAACTTGTTAGTCTCATTAAAATGTTGATAAAAGCTGAAGTCATCTTAAGAAAAGATAGTCTTTGTTCTTTAAATTTACCTAAGACAATTTTTACTAAGGTTTTATGTCTTATTCATTGATAAATGCATATTTTACCCCGTTTGAATTCCACTAGTTTCAATTAGAAAAAAAAGAGTAAGATCTTGAAGTGTGAGGTTTTTTTTTTTTGTGTGTGTGTATGTGTGTGTGTGTGTGTTTTGTTTTTAAATACCAACATGGTAAATAAATTGTGTAACACAATAATGTTTAAATTGAGTGTTTTGTCTTGTTTTCCTAAATTGTGTGAATGTCTGTCAGTGTGTGAATGCATGCACATAGGTATGGGTGCCCACATAGGCTAGAAGATAGGACCAGATTCCATGGTGCTAGAACTGAAGCTACAGCAGTTATAAGTATGAGCCTCCTGACAGGAGTTCTGGGAACTAACATCAGATCTTCTGGAAGAAAAAAGCAGCAAGTGTTCTTAACCCCAGAGCCATCTCCTCAACCCATAAGTCATTACACACACACACACACATACACACACACACAAATCTAGGGTGCATATATGAAAGAAAACATTTATTATCTTTTCAAGTCTGGCTTATTTTGCTTAATAGTGTTTTCCAGTTGCATGCAATTTCCTACAAATTAAATGATTTCATTTTAAAGGACATTTTACCATTTTGGGTTAAGATAAAAAGATCTTCCTCTAAACTAGCATAAACAAAATGATTTAGATCTATGCATGACCCGTCCTGAGGAGAAGATTCAAATCTCTGGGTAGTGTATCCTTTCATAGCTACTGTAGAACATAAAAGACCATCTCTGCCTGATTTATAAGTACATATCAGTAGCAGAAGTGCATACCATTTCTGTCTTAAAGTCAGGTGACTGCTGGTATGAAGAATTCTCCTCCTGTAGAGTCTTCCATCTTTTAGCATGAGGGTAAGAAGCTTCCACCTTACCTTTGGCTCAAATACTTCTTTTGTCATCATAGATTGCAATTGACCTTGAGTAATGTTCAAAGTGATACCCATAACCTTGTACACTAACCTCAAAGACTAATTTTTCAAATGGGGAAAGAATTGCTATGGCTAGACTGTATTGCTGCTACAATGATTTGGGTCTGAAAACTAACTCAAGCATATTTTTCCCTCTTGTGAATTTTCATAGAGAGCCCTTTGTCAAGGCTAGAATCAAAGCATATATATCTATAACTTGCTTCCAGATAGACAATGAATCAAAACAATAAAATCACACACATGAAGCAATGTGGCTAGTTTAGAACAGGAATAAATTTTAACCATAAAAGTGATAAGCCTTTCTAAAACAGCCAGCCTCGTAGTGTCAATTACACTTCCTTGGCAGTGCTTTCAAATTTTCAATAAATGGTAAAGGGAGAGTATTTACCTTTCATATTTGTCCAGCCACGGTACCTGCTTTCATCTAGAAAGGATTACTGATTTGATTACAAAAATATTGTGCTTTTATTATGTAGGACCAAAGGGTCTTGTACCTGACACAAATTCCTGATGAGTAAAATAACTACTGCATCTTTAAAAAGCTCTCATTTCCAGCATGCCCTCTATACTCACTTGGTCTCTTAAGCCAGGCCCATAGCATCATGCTGTCTCTACTCAATTCCATACACCTTCACTGATAATGTAAAGTAGCTATATGATCTCTCTTTAAATGTGACATTACAAGCACATACAAAAATCAGTTGAATAAGACAATCAAATTGCTTCATGTATGCAATATCCTCAGACAGAGATCTGTCTTGTTTGCTTCTAAACAAAGAAGAAAAACCAAGTTAACACAGTTTTCAATAAGTTCTTGCTAGCTAAGAGGGAACTTAATAAAAGAATACTAGCTGCTGGCTTTGTTCATGTCTCTCAGATGTTTGAGAGGTCCTCCATAGAAATGAGCTGCAAAGGCTTAGGTTTTGTCTGATTGATTGAGGTACTGATTGGTTAGCTACCCATCGTGGCCAGGATTCCATTCACAGTAGAGGTGGTACTCAAAAATTCCTTGGAAAAGCTAGCTTTTACAATGTTTATAGAAGTTGACTTGAGATTATCATAAAGAGCTATTGAATAGTTGACCAAAAATCCAGGCATCTCAAAATCACCTGGTAGAAATAAAAGTCAGGTAACTCACCAAGAGAGATTCAGAATCTCCAGGTTGGGCTTGTTCTGGTACCTAAATCCATGCCAAGATTTCATCATGTGGTAGATCTGTTCTCTCCTACCTCTTGTCTGTTTATTAAAGCTGAGAGAATATGTTGTTGCTTGAATCTGCAATGCATTACCAACTCTCCATCACGTCATTGCTCATGGTTTGAGTGCTTGGTCCCTAGCTGATGGTACAGTTTTGGAGATGCTAGAGACTTTGGGAAGGTGTCTCTACTGAATTCCATACACCTTCACTGATACTGTAAAGTAGTTGTGTGTTTTCCAGTTTTGTCTGGAGAAAGTCAGTAAAAGGGTAAGTCCTTGGGAGTATATTATTTCTCAGCCCTTCCATTTTTACGCTTGACCATCCCTAACATGATGGAAAGTGTTCTGTTTTTCTCTACCTCAGGTTCAATGCTACAGTGAGCTGAATCTTTTGAAACCCTGAGCCAAAGTCAATTCTTGTCCTTTCACTATGATTTTAATTAATATAATACAAAACTTAAGTCCAAGTGAATTTAAGACACAGAATAAATATTATTTCAAAATATGAAATATATTTAATAACATTTTAGGATGGATTATCTCTTCAGCAACATCTCATTCAAGTGATCAATAACTATGAGATATAGCTGATAATCATTTACACTTTATAGCTGAATAAAACTAACATTTTATTATTGTTTTAAGATTACAATTTCAATACATTTCTCCCTTCCCTTTTACCCATTCAAACTTCCTCATATACCCTTCCCCAATTTCCTTCAAATTCTTGGCCTCTCTTTTGTTAATTGTTGTTACAAGTGCATATGTTAAATATAGCCTGATCAGTCTGTATAATGTCAAACACACACACACACACACACACACACACACACACACACACACACACAATATATATATATATGTTCTCTGGACTGACCATTGGTACTGAAAAACTGATTGGTGTGCTCTTTCCTGAGAAGGACCAACCCTCATATTCTCAGATTTCCTCATTTGCCTGTAGTCCTTTGTGTGGTTGAGGCCTCATGGGTTTTCTCTATCAACTTGTCATGTTCAATAGTGTCATCCTTTTCCAACTCATATTTTGTCAGTCATTATAGTAAAACTACTTTATGCATGTAGCTTATGACATTCCTAGAAGCAATCCCACAGCAAGTTTCCTGATCATCTGGGCCTTACAATCTTTCCAGTCCCTTTTCAACAATGATCCCTTAGGTATAGAAGCATTTTTAAGATGTTTTCATTGGGACTGGGGTCCCAACTCTGCATTTTTGAGTAATTTTAGTTTGTTTGCAATAGTTTGGTTGATGATCATTTACACTGTATAGCTACAAAAAAAACAAGAAACAAACAAACAAACAAAAATCCTTTTATCCAGTTAAGCTACTTGACAAAGTGAGTAAATTATTCATATAAGTCAGAGCATTTTATTTTATTCCAAATGTCAAAATTACAAATTCTTAGTACTTTTACTATATCATTAACTTTAAAAATCTATTTTTAATCTATGGCAATGGAGGCACAGAACTTGTACGAGAAATCAGCCAATGGCTGATTCGACTTAAGGCCTGGTCCACAAAAAGGAAACCATATATGGCATGTTGAGTAACCAAGAACCAGAGACTAGACAGCCCAGAGACATAAGGTAAAATCAAACAGGAGTGATCAAATACTCAATAAAAGGCTATTCTGCTATACTCATAGATTAGTGCCTTATTCAGGTATCATCAGAGAAGCTTCCTCCAGCAACAGGTGGGAACAGAGATCTACACAAAATATACAGAGAGAAAATTTGAGGAACCCATCAATTCCTTCCTCTGATAGCTCAGGAACACTGCAGAAGACAATGTGGAAAGATTGTAAGAGACAGAGGGAACAGGGGACATCAGAAGATGGTTCAGGCCCTTTGAATCAACTCGACAAGGCACATATAAACTTATAGATACTGAAGCAGCAAGAATAGGGCCTACAGGGATCTATACTAGGACATCTGCACATATACTTTAAATATTGGCTTAGTATTTTTATGGGACCCCTCCTGACAATAAGAACAAGTGAGTCTCTGACTCTTGTGCTTGCTCTAGGAACTCTTTTCCTCTTATTGGGTTATTATGTCTAACTTTGATACAATCATTTTTGCTTCATCATATTTTTATTTTATATTTTGTCATGATTGGTGGCTATCTCTTAGAAGCATATTCTTTCCTATCAAGAGACAGAAATGAAGTAGATCCAGAAAGTTGAGGTGAGGAGAAAGTAGGAGGTATAAAGGAAAGGAAAACTCTAATCTTCATATATTGTATGAGGAAAAATAATATATTTTCAGTAAAAGAAAAATAATTTACTTTTAACAATTTACCTATATCTAGATATGGAAATAACAGAGTTCTATCTAACATCTTCAGCAACAGTTATATATTCTTCTTGTTTTTTAGTCCAGGAACTGTTCTAGAAGTCTCTGGTTTTTCCAAACAGCTAGGTTCTATTACTTTAGTAATCATTTAAATAACTTTAAAATGCCATGCCCATATGTTAACCTAACAGACTCCATGAACACTCACTTATTCCTAACAATACTTTACCTGATTTGTTTCTCAGTTCTGCTTTTTTTCCTATTTTGGTTTTGTTGTTGTTATTATTGTTTGTTTATGTTTTTGTTTTTGCTTATGACAAGGCTTCTGGTCCTTTTCCTGACTTGTACTATGAATGTCTACATTCAATTCCTACATTCTTAAAGTGTGTAAAGAATTTCTTGACATTTTTGAGGCATTAAAGTAAAATGTTTTAGATTTACATTTCTCCAGTATCCTATAACTGTGTTACTCACAACTAATTTATTAGACATCTGACTTCTTTTTTTTTTTAGATATTTTCTTTATTTACATGTAAATTTTCCCTTTCCCAGGTTCCCCTCCAAAAAACAAACAAACAAACAAAAACAACAAGAACAAACTCCTTTTGCCTCCCCATGCCTGCCACCCCACCCTCTCCCACTTATTGGCCCTGGCATTCCCCTACACTAGGGCACAGAACCTTCACAAGGCCGAGGTCCTTTCCTCCTATTGATGATCGAATTTGCAATCCTCTACTATACACATGCTGCCAGAACATTTAGTCCCACCCTGTATAGTCCTTGATTGGTGGTTGGGTCCCTGGGAGCTCTGAGGGTACTAGTTAGTAATTGTTGTTCATCCTAAGGGGCTGCAAACCCTTCAGCTCCATAGAACCTTTCTCTAACTCCTGGGATGGATCTGGAGAGTATCATCCTGAGTGAGGTAACCCAATCACAAAAGATCACACATGGTATGCATTCTCTGATAAGTGGTTATTAGCCCAGAAGTTTGGAATACAGGAAGAACGACCCACAAACCACAAGAAACTTAAGAAGAAGGAAGACCAAAAGGTGGACATTTCATTCCTTCTTAAAAAGGGGAACCAAACACTCACAGAAGGAGTGGCAGAGATTAACTACGGAGCAGAGACTGAAGGAAGGACAAGCATATAGCTATCTCCTGAGAGGCTCTGACAATACCTGACTATTACAGATGTAGAGGCTCACAATCATTCATTGAACTGAGTACACTGACATCTGACTTCTTAAAGAATTTTCAGTGTTCATATTTGAATTGAATAAGATCTTGGCTTTCCATTTGTATTTATGGAGGATCACTTTCTATACTATTAATGATGTTGCAATAACAAGCATAATTGGAAAATACAGATTTGTGCATCAACACAACTAAATCTTGAGCAGAAAGCACAACATTAGTGAGACCAATGGCAGCCCTATATTAGCTGCTACTACGGGAGCTGCACAGACCGAGCAGCTAAGATGGGTTAATCTAGCAATTTGGCTTAGTGGAAGTCAGTTAAGAAACCTAAAGGCTTGGATATCTGTCTGCTTTTCCCACATTGCAGTACATTTGATCAAGTAGGTCCCTGAGACTCAAGAGGAATGTCTACTGTAAGAAGCTAAGAGGATTTCTAAGAAACTGATAAGGAGAAAGAGCCTGCTATTTATGGCACTTGCTTGCAAGCAGGCTGCTCCTTTGTTTTGACCTTTTCATTTCTCTGTAAAAATCCAATAAAATGTGAAGAAAATGAAAGAAACCCAAAAGATAAAATATTAAAATGTGCACATAAATGTTTCATCGAAGGTCAAGGGAAGCTAGACTTCTAAACTGAAGGTGGTAAAAAATAATCATGATAAATGGAGTCAGGGAAGGTGGGCAATTTGACCCGCTTTGCATCAGGGTGCTGAAAGACGTCTTCAGAAGAGAAACATCCAAAGGGATGAACCCCAGATAGTGTGACACATCCACTCACATTTAACACAATGACCCAAGCCAGAGATTGATAACACTTTTTTGAACCATAAACTATTTGACCCACCTCCCCTGAATGTTAGTGACAGACAGATAAGATAAGATAATCTCACCTTTCAAGGAGCTCCTGTCTAGTGCGTGGAGAAGGCACACTGAGATGAGTGGGTGGAAAGGTCTATAGGACCTGAACAATTGCAAATGCCAGACACCATCCCAAACACCCCAGACTTTAATGTCTACTGTGAATAATTAATATGCAGAGGACTTCCAGAGTCATCTAAGACTGTCTAGACATCATTTTGAAGAAAGATTAGAAGCTAAAATCAGAAAATTTAATTATAAGCTCTAATTTCTGTTTCTACAAAATAGAATAGGGCTTATTGTAGAGTCTCAAAACCTTCAAAAACCCTCAAATATATTAACTCCCCTGTCCACTATCATATGGCAGTAGATCTTTTATAACTGTGACCTTTTTTTTCAGGATTACCCAAAATAAAATTAATCCTTCCTGCAATTTGAATTTTCTCGAAGAGGGATAAGATCCACTAGACACTGTGTCTGATATGAGTGTTTACCATTAATAACGAAAAGGAAAATATGAACAAGCTTTCTAAATTATCTTACCATCCTAGTGACTTATCAGGCTTTAATGGACAAGAAATTTGAATTTTAAAAATGACAGATATCCCCAAGGTCATACCTAACTTTCATAAAGCAATGAAGATATAAGTTGTTGACTGATGACCATGTGATAAAGACCTCAAATCAAAACTAGTAACTCAATCACTATCACTAAAACAACATTCAAATATAGTGGCAAGAGGTATAATGTACCCCAATGGCCTAGCATGAACAACACTCCACAGTTAATCCTAAATGCCAAAACCAAGTTCTAAGTTTATTGAATATTATGGTAGGAGATTGAGGAAACCACTAACCTGGTGTTAGCACTAAGGTTTTTATTAAAATGCTTAATCAATGTAAGTAGAATCTCTAGCTAATCACTGGGAAAAGAGGAAAATGCCATGTCAAAGAGGGAGGTATAATGTAAACCATACCAACTTTAATGAAAACTTGCCCAACATGCTTCAGAGAAAAGCAGTGCCATGGTCTGGAGATTTCATGTGCCCTTAGACTCTTTTATTACTGTGCTCAACAGAATTTGAAATTGAGTGTGACAAAATTCAAGTGGCAGTAAACTCCTGTGTCACAACAGGAAGGTAAACAGCAGGTTGTATGTGGCCTGGTGTCTGACCAAAAGCAAACTGGAACCAAGAAATAGAACCTTGGATACAGAACTCTAATAAGCATGTTTTGTTGGGCTTTCCATCGACAAATCCATTTTCTATGTCCTCAACAATCTAATACTGATCTAATGGCAACATGTGTATACTGCCAATCTCCCATACTACGATTAATTTTAAAGAAGAATTTTAACAGCAAATAGTTGCTAACTACAGAGACCCTTTTGTAATTTTATTTTTATATAAGAAAAAACATTTATATATTTTTTGATTGTGCTTTTTCTCCTGGCTCAGCCCCTCTATATACATCCTACCCCCTACCGATCCAACTTTATTTCATCCTCCTCCTCAAAAAAAAACACCCAAAACAATACCCACCATGAAAACACAAAAATGAAAATCAAAGTATACAAGCAAAATATCAATAAGATGAAAAAACTTTGAAAACAAAGAAAATAAAACAAAAAGCTCACAATAATACCTTTGAATTTGTTTTGTATTGGTCAACTAACTACTCATGGGCACGGGGCCTGCTATGGCATATGACTGATACTCCCAGTGACACTCCAGACCAAGGGAGGCAGAGGCAGGTGGATTTCTGAGTTCGAGGCCAGCCTGGTCTACAGAGTGAGTTCCAGGACAGCCAGGGCTACACAGAGAAACCCTGTCTTGGGAAAAAAAAAAAGAAAGAAAGAAAAAGGAAAGTCTTAACAGAATATATACTCTGTCTAGCATCAGACACTAGGGGTAGCTATGGCAGCTGCTAAGCAGGCATTTCTGAGGCAATCACCTATGCTGTGGGGGCAGAGGAGGCTGACACCCCTTTCGAAAACTGTTAACAAGCCTTCAAACTTATTTTCTTTTATCAGAGAAGGCTGCCTAGAGAAACGTAAAAGACAACCACAAAAATAAGCACATCACTCCACCTTATATCTTTTGAAGTGATCAAAAAGTAAGTTGTGCTTAGTCTACTACTAACACTGATGCTCAGAGAGAACACTATACCCATAGTTAGAATGTAAGGTATGCATGACCTCCAGCAGAGCAAGTGGAGGAATGGGCCTGCCTCTGTGCCTGATGATGATCTTCCCTATGTGTACACATATGAGCTTTCCCTGTTAGAGTCTTAGCTCTCCCTGTTGAGGGAAGCCCAGCTTCCAGAGCTGGCTCCAGTGTGCTCCTCCCTTCCAGCCCTGACACTTTCTGCACTCTTTTACCCCTGGCCATGCTTATTTGCTTTGTGCATGAGACCGAACCACAGTAACAAATTGATTCATTTGGCAGAAATGTGTTCATTGCTGCACCCTTTACATCAATAAGCTAGAATCGGGCTATCTTCCGCCAGCAGTTTATTTTTGCAATGAATCCTGATTTTTTTGTACAGTGTAATTTAATTCAGTCATTAAAAATGATTTGGAAATAATTATCAAAGGCTTTAGAACTTTTAGATTTAGATTTGTAGCAAAAGCGACTGAACTGTATAGAGATTTCTCATACATCCCCTATTTCCATTGCCTCCCTTCTCAACACACATACACACACACACACACACACTACCAGAGTGGTATGTTACAATTTTTGATCTTAGATTGATAATATCTTAACTTAATGATTTAAAGAATTATTTTTATTTAACCATGTGCATGCACATAGAGAAATGTACACATAGGTGCAGGGAAGGAAGGCCAAGAGCTGTCAGATCCCTCTGGAACTGGGGTTAAAAGCAGTTTTGAGCTGAGTTATCAAACTCAGGTCCTCTGCAAGCATGCAATACAAGCTCTTAACCACTGAGCCATCTCTTTATGCCCTGGTGTCATAGTTTCAGCTTTAAAAATGTGACTAAGAGTTATTATTTTCATGACATAACAATGTTATGTCACACATATATCTATCTTCAGTCACCACTAGGTCTGCCTCTGCAGACAGTGCTATTAAAATGCAAATCAAAGGGGTGAAGAGATGACTCATCAGTTAAGAGTGTTGGCTGTGCAATTGTGAGGACCAAAGTTGAGATCACAGCACCCACATAAGAAGCCAAATGTTCCCCCCCACACACACATAACTACATTCTGAGGAATCTGATACCCTCTTCTGACTTTCATGTCTACAACAGTGCACAGATACGTGCATAGATGCTTACGCAGATAAGACACACACACACCAACAACTAATGAATATGCATGCATATGTACATACACATGTGCATATACATATACTTTAACACTAAAAGAGCACATCAAGAAACTATAAAAGCTACCCATGAACTGAGGACTCTCACTTCCCCATATTAACTGACTATTAGCAGGGTAAGACCATTCATTTTTAAGATCATTTCACACTATGTAGATGCTAGAAACTAAGTTGTCTCAAAGAAAATTATTTTATTGAATGACACTTGGACCTCATATGTATTGATTTCTGTTCGACTAAAATTTATTACAATAATTAAGATCATTGTTACCCTTAGGAATTTTGTCTTTCACAGTGAGTAAAATTCTGAAGGTTTCCATGTGCTTTATTTTTTAAAAGTGGACTGACTGTTATAGACTCGTAATTGTTCCCTTCCTTGTGGAAATGGTGACTCCCTCCTCACTGACACCAAAGGCCTTTCATCATAGTTAGCTTCAGCCGTCAACTGAACACAAACCTAGAGTCACTTGAAAGAAGAAAGCCTCAAGTAAGGAACTTTCCAGATCAAATCAGCCAGTGGACAAGCCAGTGTGGCATACTCTTAATTGCCAATTGCTGCAGGAGGGCACATCTAATGGTGAGCTTTGCCTAGGCAGGTGGCCCCTCTCTGTATCTGAAAGCTAGCCGAGCAAGCCAGACAGAACAAGCCAGTAATCAGTGTTCCTTCATAGTCTCTGTTTTTGCTCCAGCCTCCATATTCCTGCCTAAGCTTCTGCCTGACTTCCCTGAATGATGGTCTGGGACATGGAAGTCTATGCCAATCAAACCCTTTCCTAGCTCAGGATACTATTTGTCAGCGTTGTACTATAGTTACAGAAAATAACCTAGGGTACACTGTATGGATTTCTACTGTATCAGCCTCATTCTTATTCACTACTTACTCTTTCTGAACTCACTTTCTTTTAGATGCAATAGTGGTATTATAACCTTTATTCTCTACATAAAATTCTTCTGAAAATAATTCTATAATAAGCTCTCATTAAAGTTTTAAGTCTGTTACACATCAATGATACGGAAAGAATGCAACCATAGACCTATTAAAATCCAAAGGGGTGGAAATGAAGACCAGCACAAGAAACATTGTTCCTCATCAAAAACTAACAGTTCAAATTATTTACTTGATTTGTCTAACCATTAGAATAGACACACACCAGTAGCTTCTCTAAAACAAATTGCTTCTTCCCGCATCTCAGCTGTTCTGCTATTTCAAATTCTCCAACTTCTCTGGAAAAAAATCAATCTCAGAATCACTTTCAGGGCAGAAGACGAAACCATGGTGATTGGGTACAGGCACTGCATCATATAATAGCAAGTATTTGTTGGAAAGAGAAAGGGGAAAGGAACAGAGGGAAAGAAGGAGAGAGGAGGGAGGGAGGAGAGAGGGAGGGAGGGGGGAGGGAGGGAGGGAGGGAGGGAGGGAGGGAGGGAGGAAGGAAGGAAGGAAGGAAGGAAGGAAGGAAGGAACAAAGGAACGAAGGAACAAAGGAACGAAGGAAGGAAAAATGGTTCACGTATTAGGGGGTTCCTTTTCCCCCTTATCCTAGCTAACTTTCTTTGAACAACTTTCTTCTGCAGGTCTCTCTTTTTGCTGTTCCTAAACTGTACCTATTAGTCACTGAATAGGTCTAGGGATACTTTCTTTCCATATCGTTGACTGTTCAGACTTAAAAACTTTAATGAGAGCTTATCATAGAACTATTTTCAGACAAGTTCTAAGTGGAGAATAAAGGTCAGAATACCACTGCTGTAGCTAAGAGCACTTTTCCTGACATTATCTAATCTTCACAGAGCTCCAGGGACCCAGGCAATTATTGTGATTATGCTTCTATAGATAAGGTGTTTTAGGCAGAATGAGGAGAATGATGGAGGTCAACTATTGCTTGCACCAGAAATAGACATATAGCCACAAAAGTTCAGAGGCCTTGAGTGGTTCTACTAAGCCTTCACTAAAGCATCATTCATCCTCCTGTCTCCGACATGACAAACCCGAAGACTATACTATTTTCATCAATAATTGAAATTGTACTGTTTAAAGAATTATAAGAGCCTCAAATAATAATAAATAATAATAATGAACTGTCTTTGAACATAAGCAGTTACTAGTTGACATTGACATTTAGCTTAATCTAAAAAGAAACTACATAACAATGTGAGTTTATTTTTAATTTAAAAACTTACACCTTATTAGTTAATTACAGTCATGAGACAATTAAATTATCCATAATTCTGCTTATATATGTTGTTTAAAATATTCTGTTGAAATACATATGAAAATGTATAGGCTTTTAATTGAAATTCACCTGGGTTATTTCCCGTGAAACCATATTTCAGAATCTTCTACTCCCATTTAGCTTCAGTTATTGGTTCTAGTTACACTTGCCTGGAATTTCTGCCCTGTTGACCCATCATAGATACACTATGCAACTTCTACTTGAACAAGGGAAAATGTACTCTGCAAATACTTTTCTTAGGAAATGGAATCTGAGTGAGATGAGCAAGAGAAAATGGAGAAAGGATAGAGGGGAAAGTGGATTTGGCAACATGTGAGCACACATATTTTGCTTCACAGTGATCTGCAGGATAATACAATTCATTGCGCAGGTGTGTCTATGCTATAGGCTGCCTTCCCTAGGAGGCTTGCACGGAGGAAATGAAGTCTCAGCCTGAAAAAACTTAGAATGGGAAGTTATTTAGCCTTAGTGTTTCCTTATGGCACATTTTGCAGTGATCCTGCCGTAAAGAACTAACTCCTCTCCAGCTTCATGCTCTGGTAGAGATACCTCGGAAATCAAACCTGTACCCCATAATGTGGTGTTTTATCCATATCCAAAATATAATTACGATGTGTGATTGCAACACAGAACAAGAGAGAGAGGCAGAGAAGGAAGATATTGCTATTGTTAATATAGACTCCCTGAGCACAGTTATGGTATAATTCTGCTTGCTAGAGCTGACAAAATTCTTGACCAAGAAACATGTTTGGCCTCCCTCACCTGGGCAGTTAATATGGTAAGGAATCAGGCAAGAATCAGAAAAGGTGCACAGCAGTTCAGGTCCTGAACCACAGCTAAGGTAGAGTAATAAACCCAAAAAACTTAGAAAACAGCAACAGGCAGAGACTAAGTATGAACCAGAGAGAGCACTAAGCATGCAATGTGGGAAAACCAAAAGCAAGCACCAATGCTCACAGGGATATTCAAAGTTCACAGGGGAAGCACAAGACTAAAATCAGAAAGATGCAAATGTAGGGTCTTAATACAACATAAAGTAAGATCCTTCTTATCCTATTGTTTTCAAGGGCTGAAAATATAGAATCATTTTAATTATCAGTGGGCAAATGGATTAGCTAGTCTCAAAAATGCAGCATCATTGTAGAAATAAGAAATGTATAGTCAGGTTCATTAAAAACAATCTAGAAGCATGCTTTATGTAACCTAATTGTCCTTTAGCCACATCAGACTGACAGCTACAATAAGGTTGCACTTTCTTAATAAGCACACTACTCATTTATTCAATGTTTTGTATTGGGGACCTCCTGTAATCAAAGAGCTGTGGTCAGGACCTCATTAAGCTGTGTTCATTAAAACTGTCAAAGCCTCTGGCTTCATGGATTTGTAGAATGCTCAGTAATAAAGATGATTTATAAACAGATATACTTTTATAATTGGGAAGCACTATGGATTGGATGAAGAAGGACCAAGAAAAAGAAAGCAAGGGAAGGCAACAAAGAGTTTGCTTGAGTATGGCTGGCAGGAGGACCACCTCAAGGAGTTGTCAATTAGTTCATGATTTGAAGTGGAAGAAACAGCTAAGCCTGAGGAACCTGAGCTGGTGAAAGGGACTTTTCTAGAGAGATGACAGAACATGACAAGGTCCACAAAGTTTGAGAGAGATTGAATTGATCAAAACACTGACAGAGGCCATGGTGGTGGAAATGTGATAAACAAGGGCTTGCCTGAGAAGATGTAACTGAGAGCATTGGAGATTCCCATCATGACTTGAAATTTTACTTCAAGCCTGCAGTGTGAGGCCACTGAAGGCATTAATTGTTTCAGCTTAATGACTTAAAGTTCTCCCTCCTACTTCACTGCAAGATATCTCCTCTTAGCCTTATAGCCAAGTATCTCTGTAGAGCAATTAAATGTTCCCTAAACATGCCCTGTCATTGCCTGCTGTGTCCTGTCTTGCTGTAGACTATAGTCAGCAGTGCCTGGATTATAGTTCCCTTCTGTGTCCACTACTCTATCTAATGTGCTTTGCCCCAAGGAGAAACAGCAGGGCTGCATTTTTAATAGCGCTTTGCCATTAAGCTGGTGGAAAATCAAGCAAAAAAAAAAATACACCAGAAAGTAACTTATAGGCATTGTTAGATAAATAGCTTCTTAGAGAAGTCACAACTTTTGTTTGGAAAATCCCATGCTCCAGAATGTCCAGTCCACCCTGACAGAGTCTGATCTCCTTCATTCTGTCACCAGTCTTGTCTTTTCCTCAGTCAGTCCCTGAGAACAGTCTTCAAGGGTGATATAGAAATAAAAATCTCCCCAAGAAAATATCTCCTTGTGATCTTTCCCACCAGCAGATGAGGAAGAACCCCGTGATCCTGTGCACCTTAGAACCAGACAACTCACCATTGATAAAGGCCGAACTCAGAGACAGCTGGAAATATTAAAGTTCTAGCCCAGTTCGAGCTTATTCAAACCTTTTCTGTGACTCAAGGCAAAGACAGTTTCTTATAGACTATTCCTGTAGAGGATTTAGGCACTATTTGAATCTACATTGAGGTCGATAATTAACACAATTCTCTCAAAGATGCTGCCGCCCCTATGCCACTCTCCCTATTGTTTAGACCAAGCCTTAGAACCTCAGAAATACTCACCCAGAATATGTATGTTTCCCCTCTGCTTTTTAATAACAAAAATTTTCTTTGACTCCTTCAAAGTAAAGACACAATCGACACCAAAAATAATGAACCAGCCTGTCTCCATCTTGGACTTGAAAGCCATCTTATAGGAAATTCAAACTAGGATCTTGACTGTTCTTGAGCTATGCCCCACCTGTAACTTGAACTACAAATAGGAAACAGAAACCATGGCTTTGTTTCAAAAGGTTATTTAACAATCTATTTTTATGACTACCTTATTATATTCTGCTCTGCAACTCCACCTATTTGCCTACCAAATCTTCCTTTGGAAACTTCCTACCCCTGAACTATAAAAGCCCTTATCCTCCTCATGTCCAATGCTGACTTCTTGAATCCCACTAGAGGAGGAGGCAGCCAGTGTACAAGAATAAAAAAAGTTTGCTTTAATTAATTTAGCCATTTAGGTCAGTGGTCTTTCTCTTCACATCTCTGAAATTAACAGTAACTTAAGTCTGAAACAGACACTCAGGTAAACAGTAATAAATCCTGTTGAATCTGACTTCTTTTTTGACAAATATAAACTTACTTCAATTAGATCTCACTGCCTTGAAGTAGTTCCTCCTTCAGACTTAGTCCCTGCCACAAACCCTTGCCTGGCCAGTTATAGAACCTTTACTTTTTCCCTAGTTCTTATGGTCTTTCCTCACGGGAACTCTCTTTACATCCTACACATAGCTGCCCTACCTAGCTCTAACAGCGGTGACCCTTGCTGTGGATTCTTTCCCTCCTCTGCTCCCACAAGGGCACCCAGCTTGTGAAAACCCAGCATAACCTAGATTTCTCTTCATCCATCACTCCTGCTTCCAGCATCACCTGAAGTAGTAATCTCAGCCTCACTCGGGCAGCTTTGGGTTTTAAAAATCAATGCTGTAACGTGAACATTGCAGTTTCTCTGACTACACGACGGGCCAACTTGAACATCACTCAAGCTAACTAGGTTATGAAGGATTTGCCGACCTCATTTACCATGGGACACGGATACTCTATATTCCAGTGCCAACTTCCCTGTCCTACAGTACTTCTGTGGCACCAAAAACTTCCCTGACATTCCTCCTCTCCTACCTCTGCTCTAACCTTTCACCCAGTGGCTCTCAAAGTCTGGTGCTTTCAAGCTGCCTCTTCCCTCAGCTATTCGAACAGTGCCCCCCAGTGGCCGGTGTTTCAAGTGCAATTAAAGAAGCTTGCTAAACTCATGCCATTTTAATATCAGCTTAATTCAACATCTCCAAGTGCCCAAGGATTCTCCCAGAGATATTCACTTATAACCAAGACAAACAGTTCTTTATCCTACAAAAGTATATAGATAAATGAAGCCAGGAGCAGGCAAAAAGGAAATTAACTCTTTCTATATCCTGGGCGATGGTCCGATCAAAGACTAGCCATTCAGCCTAGAACTAGCTAAAAGACACTATCAGCAGTACAGCCACCACTTGCCATAAACATTAGAAGGAATTGGTCTGTGATTTTTTTTAAGGCCTGAGAAGTAGAGCGATCTGATTCTGCACTCTCTGTTCTAGAAACCATTCAATATATGCTCCTGAGTATTTCCTCCTGTGTCAGTGTATTAAGACAAAAAGATACAGAATGTTCATCACTCTGAGTCAAAGTCTACTAACCCAACCAGTTGGAAGAAGGGCAACAGGCTACACAGAATGTGCAGATAAATATCCAAGCCCTTGGTTCCACAGAGGAAACAATTGTCTTGAGGTTTAATGAGAAGAGTCTCCTTTTGGTGGAGTATACCAGGACATTCAATTACATGAGAATAAATAGGACCGTTTCAAGAGCTGCAGTTTCTAACAAGAGCCATAAGGATAAACATTGTCAGTGTCCCCACTTACACTTCGGTTTCATTTATCTGAATGTCATGAGTACCAAGTAAATATATCTCCTGTGAGGACAGTTCTTCCTACAAGAAGATGACGTTTCCTTGGTGATGAGACTATTCACTGAGATTTGCAGAGCCGAGCAAAAATCACCTTAAAATGCCTTGTCAGCATCTAAAACGGCATTGTGTTTACATGTCGTTTTACTTTATTCTCTGTGAGATGTGGATGACTTCAGAATTTGTGTTATTAAAAACACTGCGATTTCAGAGGAATCAATATTTTTATTTGCCTCTTGGTTCTTTTGAAAAAGAGGCTAGCATAGTCACAGTCGACCCAGAGCCAACTATATAACCAAAACCAACAACAGCTTTGAACTCCTGCTCCTTGAGCCTCCTCAGAGCAGTTCGGTGAATAGTTTAAAATGTTACTTTTTTCTTTAGTAGTGAATTCTTTGTCCAGTAATACAATTATTTTTGTATCATTTGGAATAGTTTCCAGTTGATTAATAGAAGTCCTGGACTATTCCCATAGTCCTGAATGTACTGCCCACATTCCCATCAATAATGAACATGCCGAGAAAGACATCAAGAAAGCATTTTGTTTTTACAAGAAGAATAAGAAGAACCAAGTTGCTCTCAAGGTTATAAAAAAAAAAAGAAAGAAAGCAACCTCATTCACAATAACCAAAATGTGTCTGCTTAGAAACAAATTAACCAAAGAAATGAAAAATACCTACAATGAAAAATGTAAACACCTAAAAAAAAATGTAAAGAAAAGAAACTGAATAAGACAGCAGAAAATATAAATGGCCTGAATTCAAGATCCACTACAGAGTCATAGTAGCCAACTAGCTTAGTCCAAACACAAAAGCAGACGCACAGATCAATGGAGTAAAGACTCAGTTAAACCATGGAGCTACAGCTACCTGCTATGTTTCTTTGTCACAAAGATACCAAACCATGCGTTGTTAAAAGACAATTTTTTAAGAAATCATGTCGTGAAAACTTTACACACATGCAACACATACACACTCCCAAATACAAACAAACAAGTAAATAAAAGAATGAAAGTAGATTCCCCTCTCTCTTACTCCCTTCAAAATCAACCAGAGCAAAAGGAAGGCTTCAGTAAGACATGAATCGAAGAGACTGTTAAAAAGGAACAGTTTTACTTAAGAGGCTTGTGATAAAATGAAGTTATTGTTTACTAGAGCAAAAATGCCCTACATAGATGCAATGAGTTTTAAAACGCCCATAATGCTTTTTTGGGGTATATTGGAAACTATACTGTGAACGTTCTTCATTACTATGATAAAATTAGAGAAAATCAAAAGCATGAGTTTTCTTAACACTTTGATCTCTGATTAAAGCTGCAAGGTCATTTTGTTTGGTGACTATGGAGGCACTCTCTAGAAAGTCTAGTTCATTTGATAAATGTTTTTAAAGTTATTTTTCTGATTCCACTAATGCAAATAATATAAGAAACTAAAGTAGAATTATAGCATACAAAATTTTTGTTTTTGCCTTTGGCAGTCACCGAAATCTGAAAGGCATATAAAAGTGTAGTCTCAGGGTCTTTCCATATAAAACAGAATTATGACATTTTCATGGTCATTTACTCATGGCTATAAATCTTGGGTAACAGGCTGGGGCAGTCCTGAAAATGTCCCTGGAAATGTAAATACCTTTCTTATTTTCTTTCCTATTCTGTTGTAATTTCAAAGAAGGTGAAATAAAAATTGGTTTAACAAATGTCCCAAACTCAGCATACAAATTAGTTTTAATGCAATATCACAAACATGTCCTTGGTCTGTTCTCTACAAAGTTGTGTCTGTAAACATATTAAAAAGCATCCTCATAAATGTGAAACAGAGAATTTGCAAGAGTAATAGATGTCTGCTGCTAGGAGACAGATTCCGGGTCTGAAGAGTCTTTTTGGACTATAAGCAGGAAATATGATGCCTGCGGTCAAGCATCTAGCTCAATAGATGACTGGGAGAGAGTATTACAAACAATACAATGTGAAATGAACCAGTGGCATCTACCAGCTTTATGGTAGCTGTGGGCACAGCCTCCTGTGTACTGATTTCAATATAGACATGGAGATATATATTAAAGCAAGCCCAGTCCTTTAGTCCTTTTTCTTTTCCCCCTTCACGTGTATAGTGACCATTGTATGTTATTTCTTTCTTATCTCCCAGTAATAGTGTCTTTTCTTATGTGCAAATAGATAGTAAATTTAGGTTTGTCCATAAAGAAGTCTAATATCTGATGACTTCTGAGAGGTTATTTTTGTCATTCCTGGAGTGCTTCTATATAAGTTGGGTCTGGCCACATTATATATGAGGGTAGGGCCAGGTTCACTTCTGTCATGAGACAGAAGCTAATTTTCCATGTAAGGGCCTCAAGCTTGCTGAAATCAAGGGAAATCTCGAAGCCCTGTTTCTCTGGTGTCTGATCATATGAAAAATAACCACCAAGTAATTTGAGGTAGGAATTTTTGTTCACATCATACCAACTGTCCTGGAGTCTGAGGCCATACATGTGGAGGGTTTAATGATGTCCACAAAATGGCACAAAAATAAAACCACTCAGACAAAGTTCAAGAGACTTCTTGCTTCATGCATTTGGCTCTCAAGAATAATGCATCCTAACCTCAGAGGATAGCAAAAAGGACACTTCATGTTTGGAAACACCCTCAATTCTGTCTTATGCAACCCCTCCTTTGACTAAACTTTTAATTCATGTCTTTCCTTATAATAAACTAAAATTATAAATAGGACAGGTTCCAATGACTTTTTGTCTCTATCTAGAAATCATCTAGCCTAATGAAGGCTTTAAAAACTCATCAAATTTGCACTTTATTTTAGACACAAGAGAGGTCACATTGCAGTTTCCTGTAATCTTAAAGTCTGGGCACCAATATACACATATCCTTTGGTACACAGCTATCAACCCCATAACTGTGTGTCTGGCCAAGCTGCCATTTAATATGTGAGACTAGCTTTTCTTATGTCATACAAAACCTGAGTCTATTGCTCTGACATGAGTAGTGTGTCCTTTATACCCAGAGGGAAAAAATGAAGGCTTTGTATGTTTTGGGAAATACAAATATAAATCTTTGGATTTATAAGATTCCACTCAGATCCTTGACAGTATTCTGATTAAGCATTAAGAACAGAACTCTAACTTCAGCCAAGGATAATAAGTTATTTGGATAGTAATTACTGAAACATAAATACATGAAAAATCCTATACAGTTAAAAGGGGGGACTATAAGTGCTAGCTACACTCTTATTCTATCAGCTATGAGCGAGGTCTTCCTGACCTGTTGAAGTAGAGTTGTGGCTCTTTAACCTGTGTCCCAGATACCTCAGAGATGCTCTCATTTGTTAAAGCTTACTTGTTAGATGACATGAGCCTCGGGTCAATGTCATCATCTGTTATTTAAGAAAAACAAGGACCTTTTGAATTAAAATATCCTCCTGCAGTATTTTGTAATTTTTAGATTACATGTATGATGGCATTTAGTTGTGTTTATTGAAAATAATAGTTATTCACATAAATTTCTCAAATTATCATAATTATCAATTAGCAAGACTGGAAGAGGAAGAGGAAGGCAGGAATCTCAGCTGTTCTTTTTTTGTATAGCCTCCTTTACTGTAGAACAGCTTTCCCTCTCTTCTTCATTTGGGGTAACTAGATCGAAAGCTTACCCCTGCTCACACGCAGCTTTCACTCCACAGGAAACAGGAAAGAGCGAAACAGTGAACCTAGTAATGACTCTAAAAGCCCCTCTTTGGAAGTAACTCATGTCACTTCTGCTCTTTTCTGGCCTGCCATAGCAGATCACAATTCATGACATACATACTAATTCTTAAAATTAGACTTCATGTCTCACCAACCACAGCGCCTCCTCCCCGACACTAGGCTCAAGAACTCATGATAGCTTCTTCAGCAGAACGAGTTTTTTACTCTCTTCACTCAAAAGCATGTGAACTAAAACGCAAGCTCTTCTCTCCCTCTACATGATGATAGGAAAGAGCATAAGAAAGCCTAGTAAGCACTTTCATTTAGAAAAGAAACTCACTGTCCCACCAGTCACAGCAATCTCTTATGCTGCAAGACAGATGTGAGAGTGCCCTGCTCTGGAATGGGATATGATGGTCAATGATGGTCAATGGATGCCCGGCTCTCCTTCCTACTAATGCTGTGGAATCTACAGGACCCCTGACTTTACTTTCTGAGAACTATCATTTCGTCTTTGACCAGGGTTTACATGAACACAAAGAACTAAGCATCCTTCTGTCTTCCTGCATGAAAAATTCAGACTTGTTTAGCCCACAGGCTGGTAAATTTTTTAACAATATTACTCACTCAAAGACTGGGGATTTTTAAAATCTAATTCCAATCAGAAGTGTATTCTAACACACTTTATTGCTTGTTCATGGAATTTAATAAACGCTTATAAGAAGACAACATCTTTGTCAGACATCAATGGGAGGACAGGCCCTTGGTCCTGGGAAGGCTAGATGCTCCAGTGTAGGAGAATGCCAGGACAAGTAAGTGGAAGTGGGTGAGTTGGTGAGCAGAGGAAGGGGGATAGAATAGGGGGGTTTTGAAGGGGAAACCAAAAAGGGGATAACATTTGAAATGTAAATAAAGAAAATATCTAATGAAAAAAAAAGAAAAGAAACAATCTTTAATTTTCTAGATACTTTTCACTCAATTAAAAAAAAAAAAAAAAAGATGAGACAGGGTTTGATGTGACCCAAATTGGCTTTGTGCTCTCTGATGTAGCAGAGGATGATCTTGAACTTCTGATACCCCTGCTTCCATCTCCATAGCTGTTAACTACAAACACGTGCCTGCTTTATGCGGTTTTGGGGGATCAAGCTCAGGGCTTTGTGTTGCTAGGGAAGCAGTCTTCCAGCTGAGCTACATCCTCACTCCCACCTCAGCTAAAATGATTTACAGAGATTTAACAGAAGATGGGGAATCCCTGCCCATAGCTATATCCTTATCAAAGGGAGAAGCTTTAATCAATCGTTTTTATTCATAATTGATCCCATTTTTCTAGCCAAGGTTGAAAATCACTATTAAATGATCTGTTAAATTCAGCCATAATAACCAGCAAGCACTACTAATGGCTCCCATATTTCTGCCTACAGTCATGAGTTCCAAGTTCTTCCAGCAATCTTCATTGAAAAATGTCCTACCCCTGCATAGCACATGCTACAACCTTTCTAGGTTTCAATGACGACAGTCTCTTTACCATTTCTGTCTTGCCTCACAGATAATGCCACACACTTTCAGTTTTTGTTGAAACAGGCAGTTGCTAATGTCCCAAGAATGGATTTGTTTGGCTCAGGACATTCCACAATGTAACTGAGGCTGCGAGGCATGAGACTGAGGCTCTAACAGTGTCTGCTTTTTCCTGACTTTTCTAGCTATAGCCTCACATGTTTGGAAGGACCTTTTGAAAATAACCTCAGACTATGTGTGAGCTAGCTCTCTGGAAGCCCCCATGCAACTGAAAGGACACTCATGTTTATCTACTAAAGATAATAAACTGGGCACAGGAGTGCAAACTTTCAGACTCTAGCATAAGGTCTACACTGGATCACTGGAAAAGGTGGGATCATTTTTCCATAAGGACACATAGTAGCTATCTTGAACACAAATCATACCATCATACTTTAGTCAGATCTAATCCATTTTCCCTTGATTGCCGAGAAGGGTGAGTTATAACAGATGGCAAAAATTTAATAAAGTTGCAACCACTTGGTCTTTAAATCTTAAGGATTTTTGAGGCATATTATATTTTTCAGTGGGTGACCAAGCAGAAAGAAGATGCATAGATAAGGTAGACATCCTAAATCCCCTTTATTCTTCGTGTAACTTATCTATGTATACATGTTCCTGTTACACACCAATTTAAGAAATTCAGCATACTATTTTCTCACAGTTCTGTAGAGGCTTCTTCATCTGAGAGGGTTAAGCTAGAGCCTCTGCTTAAGATTCTGAAGGTCAAAATCAAGGTCTTGATCTGCTAGGTCCTTCTGGTATGCGCTGGAGAGAGTCACATTCAAGTACGTTTATGTTGCTGGCAGAATACAGTTCCTTACAGTTAGAGGTGAGATCACCATTTTCTTTCCTGATTGAATGTACTTGAGTTGGATCAAAGGCTGAAATATTTTTCCCCAAGAACCAGAACTTAAATCTCTCTTCACAAATATATTTTCAGAGGAAATGCTATAAATCAGAATATTGATTCATACAGCATCATAAAAAGAACCACTTTCTAGAACATCCATAACTTAAGGAATCCTTTCCTGAGTGGCTAACAAGCACACGCACTACCTGTGGCAACAATGCCCCAAGTCAAATTTTCTGTGAGTTATAATTTTAATATGTTTTTAGCTCACATATTAAATAATGGGTTTTATTAAAGCTTTTCATACATGCATGCAAGCATATCACTTACCTTGCTCTTATTTGCCTCACCACAACCATCTCCCATCCCTTCCCTTACTTCTTGAAGTTGTTCTCCCTTTCTCACAGCAAATAGACTTTCTGCCTTAACACACATTTCCTCTTTCTGTTTCCTCATTATCCTTGCTCACTCCCCTCCCCCTTTATACTTGTACTATTCTCCCTTCCACTTTGAGGTTACGTGTGTGTGTGTGTGTGTGTGTGTGTGTGTGTGTGGATGTGTGTGGATGTGTGTGTGTGTGTGTGTGTGTGTGTGTGTTATTTAATCTGGTTCTCACATGTGGGAGAAAGCACAGTGCTTGTCTCTCCAAATCTATCTTAACTCATCTACCATACTGGTTCTCAACCTGTGGTTTCCAATCCCTTTGGCAATCTTCTAACTCCAAAAATATTTATATTACAATTCATAACAGTAGCAAAAATTACAATTATGAAGTAACAACAAACATAATTTTATGGTTGAGGTTATCACAATATGAGGAACTATATTAAAGGCTCATATAGTATTAGAAAGGTTGAAAATAACTATGTTAGTTTCTAACAGGATACTCTCTAGTTTAATTCATTTTCTTAGAAATGATATTATTCTATTGTTCTTTACAGTTAAAAATAAATCTATCCTGTACATGCACTACATTTTTTGGTCCATTCATCTGTTGATAAACATCAAGGCTAGTTCCTTATGTTGACTGCTGTGAAAAGTATGCCAATAAACAGTGATGTAGATTCTTTCCGACATATACTGAGGAATGATGCAGGTGGACCCAATGATACTTCTTTCCTTAGTTATTTAAATTATGTCTGCACTGATTTCTGTAGAGACTATAAGGATTCTTCTCACTCCACACTTTTTCCAGCATTGTGGTGATTTTGTTTAATAATAACCATCTTGAATGGAATGAGTTGGAATCTCAAATTGGTCTAGAGGAAGGAGCCAGCCAGTTTATCTGACAGATGGACAAATCTGAAGGGAAAAATTGGTGAATGATGAAACAGAACACCTAATATATTCCTCTGACCTCTGCATGCAAATGTGTGGATGTGAGCTCCTGCACCTGCATATACATACACACATGCATATATCATACACATAAAACATACTCACAAACACACAGAGACAGAGAGAGAGAGACAGTGAGAGAGGGAGGGAGGGAAGAAGGAAGGAAGGGAGGGAGGGAAAGAAAGAGGTAGAGAGAAACAGAGACAGAAAAAAGCTAAAAAGCTGAACTGACACTCTAGAGCCCTGTCATGGCCACCATTTTTGACAGCTGCTTGCCACCTTCATAGGTGAGCACATGGGGACATTATTCTCCCACTTAATAAAGTGATGTCAGCAGGGCTTTTAAAAGTAATTAAGTGAAGCATTTCAGAATAAAATATATTTTTAGAAGTTCACAGCTGTGAATCATCACATATGTGATAAGGAAACATTTAAAATGTAAAAAGAAAAGATTAGACCAAGACAAAAAAAGGAAAGAGATGTCAATAAACACAGGAAAGAAGAGAAAACCAATTCATCAGAATTTGAATCATTATTTTACAAATAGGCACAGACAAGGGAATGTCCATAAATTATGAACAGGTGGCTCTGTAAGCAATAACAGAAAATGAACCATAAAAAGAGCTCTCAGGAAATTTCAAGCTGAGACAAGAAGAGGTATAATTTCAATAGTCAAGTTGGGAAATAAGATCGAGAATTCTACAAAGAGTGGAAAGAAAAGAAAACCACGAGAGAAAAGACAAAGCCATTTTAAGCCAAAATTATCAATATCACTACCCAAGTAATAAAACAGATCACAGATGACTGATGGAAGAAAGCAATTACATAGGTAATGGGCAGGACTGAGCTTGGTAGGATTCCTGCCAACTCCCTAAGGCTTCCTTTTACAGAAAGGAAATAAGCACTAGAACAAGGGGATTGTGAATCTGGAAATCAAACCAGTAAAAGGTTTCCAGAAACCAGAGGAAATGATAACAAAGGCATTTCATTGTTTCCTTAAAAGATTAATGATGCTGAGAGAATTTATAATTAGAATTCCCAGGTGTGGGTTGGTTTCTTTTAAAATCATTTTTTGTCCATCATTTATGTATCAAGTTTTGGTAACTTCTCAAGGTGACGTGGGGAATAATATTCCCTTTCCTAGTCTTCCTGCTTACCTCCTACCCTCACTCCCTAAAAATCAGTCTTCTCACTACCTTATATTTTGAGTGGCTTACTAAATATTGTTCATAGTTAACCATGCAAATCCACAGAGAGCAACTATTACATAAAGTTTTCAAGTAACTGGTCCTGTGTCTGAGCCTCATCCTACCACTTCCATCTTTCAGGCTACCAACAGAGATATTTTCTAAACTACAGTCTCCATTCAATAGTTATCTGGGTAAAGTGCTTCACAGAAAACAGAAAATGCTAAGTGTGAGGGTTAGGTTTGAGGAAAGGAAGAATGGGGACCCTGATGATCTCCAAGGCTAAAGCAACTTAATTCAACCTCAAAGGTGGCAGTTCAAGATCTGGCTGCACCTCGTAGTTACAGGACCCATAAATGTAATGGCCAGAGTCAGAAAGAATGCAGATTAGATGCTTTAAATGCATTTTTGTAGCTTAGGATAGGCAAGAAAGCATGAATACTCACTGGGGGCAGAATGAGGAAGGTAGCTATTTTCCCAAGATTGAAACTGCAGGGTCTTTTGTCTCTGTTTGCAACTCCAGGTGTATGGCAGGAAGTGAGTTTGTCAGCTACTTCGATTTTGCTAACTCCCAGCACAACTTAGATCTCTAAGACTGTAGCTTTTCAGGTAAGTGGTTTCTTTAAAGTGTCCTCAAAGTGCATATATTATATGTACAAAGCACATTTTTATATATTAATTGCTGAGTTAATAATTAGACCTCAACAGTGTGTCAGGTGTTGTTCTAACGCTACCATTCTGTATAAGCTGAGTGACTTTCAGGATAGCAGTGCTGAATGAACTCATGCTAACAGAAAGAGCATATGCTGTATGATTCCACTTCTTAAAGTACCATGAAATGCAATCTAATTTACGGCCAATGGTCAATCAATGGTGATAGAGAAAAGGAAGCGGAGCACAGAAAAGGGAAGGAGATTACAGGGTTGCAAGGAGTATGAGCCTCTGCGTATAATGAATGTTTTTTCTGTGATGACTGTGGGAAAAGTCTTATACATATTTCAAAGTACATGTTTCAAAACTGATAGGATAATATGCATGTTCCATGTGCAACTTTTTTCAACCACAGTCAATAAGACTAATAAATACAAAATACATTTTAAAATATACCCTATGTAATAGGTTGAATAGTATTCTACAAAAATGCATATTTTAAAGTTGAAATTCCCAGTACTTCATAATGTGCTGTGTTTTGGAAAGAACATCTGTGAAGAAATAGGATAACATGATGCCTTTTACTATGGTATAGCACTGAAGCATCATGGGTGAGACACTGGGTTTCATCCCAGCAGAGAAGAACAAGGGGGAAAGGAAAAGAATGGTCTTTAGCGTGGTCTGGATAGAACTCAGTATAATACCTCAACCACTCTTGAAATCAGTGCGGCAGTTCCTCTGGAAATTGGACATAGTACTACCAGAGGACCCAGCTATACCACTCCTGGGCATATACCCAGAAGATGCTCCAACACGTAATAAGGACACATGCTCCACCATGTTCATAGCAGCCTTACTTATAATAGCCAGAAGCTATAAACAACCCAGATGTCCCTCAAAAGAGGAATGGAGACCAAAAGAGACAAAAATAAATTGGTTTTATGATGAAAAAAAAAAAAAGAGGAATGGATACAGAAACTGTGGTACATCTACACAATGGAGTACTACTCAGCTGTTAAAAACAAATGAATTTATGAAATTCTTAGGGAAATGGATGGATCTGGAGAATATCATCCTGAGTGAGGTAACCCAATCACAAAAGAACACACGTTGTATGCATCCTCTGATAAGTAGATATTAGCCTAGAAGATCAGAATACACAAAGTACAAACCACAAACCATAAGAAACTCAAGAAGGAAAACCAAAGTGAGGATACTTAGTTCCTTCTTAACAAAGGGGAACAAAATATCCATGGATGGAGTTGTAGAGGCTAACTATGGAACGAACTAAAGGAAGGACAATCCAGACACTGCTCGACCTGAGAATCCTTCTCATATTCAATCATCAAATCTAGACACTATTGTGGATGCCAACAAGTGCTGGATGACAGGAGCCTGAGATAGCTGTCTTCTGAGAGGCTCTGAAAGTACCTGACTAATACAGAAGTAGAGGCTCACAGCCAGCCATTGGACTGAGTACAGGGTCCCCAATGAAGGAGCTGGAGAAAGGACTCAAGGAGCTGAAGGGTTTGCAGCCCCTTAGGATGAACAACAATATGAACTAACTAGTACCCTCAGAGCTCCCAGGGACTAAAACCAAAGAGTACACATGGGGGGACTCATGGTTCCAGCAGCATTCGTGTAGCAGAGGATGGCCAAGCAGGTCATCAATGGGAGGAGAGGACCTTGGCCCTGTGAAGGTTCTATGCCCCAGTGTAGGGGAATGCCAGGGCCAGTAAGCAGGAGGGGGTAGGGTAGGTGAGCAAGGGAGGGGGAAACAGGGGACTGTTTTAGGTTTTTTTTTTTTCTTATTTTATTTCATTTTTCTTTTCTTTTCTTTTTTTTTCCTTTTTTTTTTCTTTTTTTGAGGGAAACCTGGGAAAGGAGATATTGTAAATAAGAAAACATCTAATTAAAAAAAAGAGTAGGAGACTACCATGTAAGCATAAACACACACACACACACACACACACAGAGAGAGAGAGAGAGAGAGAGAGAGAGAGAGAGAAGACATTGTAAATTCACAAAAAAAATGGCCACATAAAATCTATCGTTAATACTCTCAAAAGAAGCTACCAATATCTACACCTAGACAATCGACCATTTAAAATTTGTATTTATTTACTTGTGTGTCCATGTATGTCCACATGTGTTTGTGCCTTCGTGTGTATATGTATATACATATGTGTATGCATGCTTGCATATGCATGTGTGTATGTTCATATGAATGAAGATTAAAAGACAACTTTCAGTAGGTAATTCCCTGCCTCAAGCTTGTTATAATCATCAATGGCCATTGAGCTTAGCTTGTGAGAGTTTTAAAACTTAACCTAAACCTTTCTAGTTTACATTACTTTTCTCTGACAAAAGTTGCAACATGCTTTTATAATATATCCAATAAGGGGCACACACACATATTTGTTTATTTATATACACAATAACATACACGAAATAATATGCAATTGTGTATATACAATATATATTTTCTCTCTGTGGTTCTGTAACAAGTGACATATTTTCTATGACACTGATTTTCTCCTTTGCCTTTTTATTTGTTTTATAATAATTCAATACTTCTGTATCAATTAGAAAAAGTTATAAAATGTTATACAGAACCATTTGTGAGATTCAATTGAGAAGCCTAAGAACAAAGAAGCCACTGAGCTTTCTACTTTCTTGTTCCAAAGAAGGGTGGTGTTTCTGTACCAGAGGAAACATAGCAATTTTGCAAAGACAACTTAAGGAAAATTGGTAAGTGTGATTTTAAAATCTTTCTATAAATATTCAGGAGGAAGCATGCAGACTCTCAGTTGCTGATGCTGCTGTTTCAAAGATGCATGTAGCACAACAAAGATTCACTAGAATTCTAGAGAAGCTGCTCATTAGAGATATCTTGTAAATTACATGACAAAAGGTAATATTCAATATAAAATACTCATGTTTTTTTAGAAAGCTGTGCAAAATGAGTTTTAAGTTGGCAGTGATTGTCAGCAGTGTTTGTGTTAGATGGTTTCACGGGGCTTTCTTTTCTTCTTAATTACTTTTGTAACTACCAACACTTATTCAATTAGATATGTTAATAGTCCATAGATTTCGGTACACCTGTTTATTCCAGCTGTCTGCAAGGCTGGTTCTTTAGCATCTGTACAAAATTGGTGGTTCCATTTCCTACCAGAAAAAGAAATGTCACAGAGAAAGAAGTCCCAGAATTAGTGTGCAGTTAAAGGGTTTAAAATTTATACAAAATAAGAATCCACATACCCATTGTGATATTGTTGCTGGAAGAATGAATTCCGTAATATGCCCAGTGGTTATCAGAAGATGAAGATAACAAAATAGATGCCTCATCCATCGGAGATAAATATCATTGCACAGAAGTGAGATAAAGCACTTCACAGAGGCTCCTAAGCTTCATGGTGCCTTGCTTGTGCTCAAAATATTCAAGGCCTACTCTGTAAATCCTCTTGATTATTAAAATTAAAGCAAACATCAAGGATTTGATGTGCTTTAAGACGTGCTCATGCTATTTTTATTTAAAAAATGTTTGCTGTGCTTCTGCAGGCTCTCTTTCTGAATTCAGAAAATACAGCCCTGAAGATAGTACCCTTTATCTCAAGGAGACTGGAAAGAAATAGAAAGAACCAGCAGATTAACTAACTACTGTGAAAGAATATAATAAGAGAAAATTACAGTCAGTAACTGGTTTGTACAGAACAATGTTATGCACATGGGGTGCTTAATCTCTTCAAAGAGACAATATTAAAATGGCATCAAATTTTAATTCATACAACTAACAAATATCCAGTAAATTGATATTTTACACAGGTTTTAGCAAGCACTAGAGAATGGGCACAGTAAATTGGTGCAAACTGTATTGAAATGTGCGGACATAATTAAGCACATCCTTGAACATATGGAAATTGACCTAGGAATTATGTTTTCAGGATTGTACCTGAGTTATCCACAGCAAGACTTCTATGGCTGCTTTAAGTGTTTATAATAGTAAACACTGTGAGGGGCGGGGGAGGAATTGAATTCTAACCGCAAAGCATTCATTAACCAGATAATAAGCAGGAGCAGAACAAAATAGTGTTCAGTCATTCAATAATATCGCAGTGGCAGTGTTCCTAATGCAAGAGGGCAGGCTTTTCTTTCTAACACCAGACTCTATTGTGGGAAAGAGATGTCAAACAATAGATGTGCAAAGGGAATAAGAAAGAAAGGGCAAGGATGTCATCAGCAAAAAGCCATGGGAGGTGAGTAGAAGGACCTGGGGTAGATGACACAGAGTGAAGGAAGCCATAATATGCAACTCAGTTATCATCATCAGTAAAGGAAGTAAGGATCTACTGGCAAGTACAAATAAAGGCCACATGGAAAAATAATGATTGATACTGATTGACGGTGATGGTGATGATGATGTTAATGATAATGTGATGGTGGTGGTGTGTGTGTGGGTGGGTGGGGGTGATGGTTATAAAGAACTTACTAAACCTAATCAGTGACTGATAGTCTGTCTACAGAAATTTGTGAAACAATTTCTCCTTCTCTCTGGATGCTTCTATGTTATGAAGCTCTATAAGGCGATAGTTATTTTGATAGCCACCTTGACTGGATTAAGCAATGCCTAGGTGTTAGAAAGACACACTTTGGGATATGTCTGTAATGGCGTTTTCAGAGAGGAACAGCTCAGGGGGACAGACCACCCCTGAATGTTGATGGCACCATTCTAAGTGGTGGGTTTCAGAACTTAATAAAAGAGAAAAGCAGAGCTGACCACCTGCACGTTTCCACGTCAGCTTGGATGTGAGCTCTTCTTGCTCCCATGTCTTCCCTAAAAGTGTGGTCAGTATCTCCTTAAACTCTGAAGAAAAATAAACATTTCCTCCCTCAAGTTGCTTCTTGTTTTTTTTTTTTTAACCATGGCAACAAAAATGGAAACCACTATCATATATACCTAAGACAAATTTAGCAACAAATAGTTGTATCGACTAATTTAATATTAAGTGAAATAAGACAAACATGATATGAAAGACACATCATTTTTGTTACATGTGAAAGCTAAAACCATCACTCTGAATATAGAGTAATAAAGGCTGAAGTAGGCATGAGAAGGTCAGGAAACTGTTAGAGACAGAGGGTAGGTTACAGAAATGAACTTCCTCAAATGCAGATTGGTGTCATGGTCCCTTTGGTCATTGTCCACTCTCACCTTTGAGTGTCCGCTATGTCCTGTACAATGCAGTACCTCTCCTCTGTGTGCCTTGTGTAAATTATTTCAACAGACATGAGAAGGATCAGAGAACTAAGGGGAATCCAGAGTAAGATCCTGGTTCTTATAAATACATTAAATTATTATAAGTATGTTGAAACTGAGGTAAACTTTCTCATAAGAAATTCTGAAGAGGGTTAGGGGAGTAAGAGTACAGACCTGAAGGTGATAAGTACCCCTCATTCGTCTACATAAGCTTGTACTGACATTAACTATTTCTGCCTATCTCAATGAAATCCTAGTAGTCCATAAATTTTCAACATAGACCATGCAATCTGGCTTATTATCCCTCAAATCTACATTGGAGCATATGAGACACTTGAGGAAAGCTGAACTATCCAAAAAAAGTTCAAGATTTTGTCTTTCTTTATTATTTTATTTGTTCACATTTCAAATGCTATCCTCCTTCCATGTTACCCCTCCACAATCTCCCCATCCCATCTCCCTGTACCCTCTTCCCTTTGCCTCTATAAGAGTACTCCTCTGCCCATTCATCTACTCCTGCCTCACTGCTCTAGTATCCCCCTACACTGGAGTATCAAGCTTCCACAGGACTAAGGGCCTCCCCTCCCATCAATGCCAGATAAGGCCATCCTCTGCTACATATGCAGCTGGAGCCATGGGTCCCTGCATATATACTCTATGGTTTGCAGTTAAGTCTCTGGGAGCTCTGGGTGGTCCAGTTAGTTGATATTGTTCTTCCTATGGGGCTGCAAACCCCTTCAGCTCCTTCAGTCCTTCCCCTAGCTCTTCCATTGGGATCCCTGGGCCCAGCCCAATGGTTGGCTGTGAGTATCTGCATCTGTATTGGTCAGGTGTTGATAGAACTTTTCAGAGAATAGCTATACCAGGCTCCTGTCAGCAAATGCTTCTTGGCATCAGCAATAGTAGGGGGGTTTGGTATCTGTAGATGAGATGTATCCCTAAAGGGACAGTCTTTTGGATGGCCTTTCCTTTAGTCTCTGTTCCCTTTTTTGTCCCTGTCATTCCTTTGGACAGGAATATTTCTGGGTTAAAAATTTTGAAATGGGTAGGTGGCCCTATCCTTCAATTATATTATAATATCAAAAAAGGCATATCAAGCCTCATGCGGTGGGTATTCTGGGCTTTGGGGCTAATATCCACTTGTCAGTGAGTATATACCATATGTGCTCCTTTGTGTCTGGATTAACTCACTCAAGATGATATTTTCT
>JADRCD010227965.1:0-41857 GCA_019843815.1 Montemys delectorum
TACCATCTGTACCTCTCTAGTTCAGGAGATCTAATGCCCTGTGGCCTTGGAGAGCACTTGTGTACACATGCTGCACATAGACTTATGCAGGCAGGCACATACACACACACACACACATGTGTGTGTGTGTGTGAGTGCACAAAGAATAAATAATTGGGTTTAACATTTATAAAAGCCAAGAGAATTACCTATATCAAAAGCAGAACACAGGTCAAACATGCACACAGTATAAAATGGGCAGCACAGAAAGCAAGTGGCACTGTACAAAACAATAAGGGTCAAGGATTTACACGGTGCACAGGGGCCTAGTTTCTGAGAAGCACAAACCCATGAATGAGTACGAGTGCACCTTGCCTGTTAACTGTGTTGTGTGGGCAGGGTGTGCCACTGCCATTGATCCCCTGGTGAGATCACGTGGAAGTGTCACACACCTTGTCTTCCCCCAACTCTGAACTCAGGGTAATAGCTACCTCATTTCTATGGAACGGTTTTAAAGCTAAAGGTTAGAACCTTGAAGTTGAGCTTGTGGATTGCTTACCAATTGGAAGCCAGAGTGAAATTTGTCCCTGGCTGACTGTTCCAGCAAAAGGAGTGCATTTTATACCCCAGGTCACAAAGTACGGCCTGTGCTTATTCTGGCCTAAGTTTAAAGTGGGATTTGCTTCTGCCTCTTCACTCCATTGCTGTACAAAACAAACCATGACATCAAGTGTATTGCTGCCTTCCTTGAGAACAGTGGGATTTTCTCCTTACTCTTCTATTCATTATTGTTTCTATGAGCAGTTGTTGCAAACTAGCTTTTCATTATTTGATTACAATAGAAGTTAGGATACCCCATTATATTTGTTTGTTCCTTTTTCCTAGAAGACAGATATGAACTTATTATACAGGACATACCCCAAATAAGATCCTCCTATTCTCACAGGTAAATCATAGTAGCTGAGTGTTAATAGTTACATTAGATGCTAAAGATTTGTGGCAATAGCATTAGCTACCATTTAATATTTTATCTTGAAAAAACTTAATAAAAAGTATTATGTGGTTACATATTATACAATATTATATAAGAAATGCAAGAGTGCTACATTTTTATCCTTTCTAAATCTTATTCAACTCATTGTTTCTTTCTTTTTAAAATCTGAGACAAGGTCTCATTATGTATCCCTGGCTGTCCTGGAACACACTATGTAAACCAGGCTAGCCCAGAACTCACAGATCTGCCTGCCTTTGCATTCTGATTACTGTAATAAAGGCATGTGCTACAACAACTAGCTAAGTTATTGCTTCTTACAAAGTGTATGAAGTAGATACTAAATAACTATTTGAATAGATGACATAGTAATGTCAAGTTATTTACTGATTGATTGACTGAGATAGGTTCAAGCTGGCCCTGTTTCATAGTGGTCCTCCTATTTCTTCCTCCCTCTAATTTGAGATTACAGGTGCATGCAACTATGTCTAGCTTCCAAATTATCTACTGAAACTAGAAAACAAAACTAAATTAGGAACATGTTTTTTAAGAACCATGTAATGCAATTATTTGAGAAGAATAGCAGTCTACTTCATCATGATCCATGAAACCAAAGTCTAACATTTTATACATCAAATCTTAAGCTGGAAAGTGATTCCAGAAAAGTAAAGTGTGTAGACTTTAAACTTCCTTGACTCTAAAAACCTAGATATAAAGGCAGGGCGTGGTGGCGCATGCCTTTAATCCCAGCACTTGGGAGGCAGAGGCAGGCAGATTTCTGAGTTTGAGGCCAGTCTGGTCTACAGAATGAGTTCCAGGACAGCCAGGGCTACACAGTGAAACCCTATCTTGAAAAAAAAAAAACCTAGATATGAGTTTATTAATTTCTTAGGACTTTAGTCATATCTAAACTTTGGTAAGGATCCTTGTCTAATCTCTTGGTTTCTGAGTAGATAGTAAAGCTGACACATATAAAACAGTGTAGGTGTAGGTATTCTACCTATTAAAGTTCTATTGATTATATTCTTTATTACTAACTCAGATCATGAAGTTTTCTGGGTTCCTGAAAGTTAATTCATCAAATCAATCACATTGAGTGTGTTCCCGTGCATCTCTCTGTGGCTATGTTTAGGTTTATCTTTTTGCACATGGATATTACTATGTCATATGCTCTGTTAATAAGTCTACATTTAGTAGATGTTAAACAAATATCCCGGTATATATACTATCACATCTACAGCCAGAGGTACCATGGATAAGGGATGGAGTCAAATACCAGAAATCACTCTCTGGAAATATTCTAGGAACCCAGAAATAAGCTGACATCTGCATCTAACTAAAATACTCCATTCATTGTGCTAGTACACTCCTGTAATCCTACCAGTTGGGAAGCAAAGGCAAACCACGGGTTTGAGGTCAGCCTGGTCTACATTGCATGCTCTGAGACAGTGGAGGCCTCAGAGTGAGACTCACAAAAAGTATTCTCTCTCTTTTGGACCATGCCAGAATAATACTTAACAGGAAAAGCAAAATGGAAAGCATTTCTAGAATCCCAGAGCTAGACAGTAACTTCTCAATAAAGCTTATTTAATAGGCTATTCTTTTTATGGGTACAGAGACCAAAGCCTTTCCTACATGTTCATATAGCAAGCTGGTGGTTTAACTGGGATTGTACCCAAGCCTTCTTGATCTTCAGGTTAGCGTTATTGTTACTATGCTGCTGGTCTCCAACTTCGGCAACAGTACACTTAAAAGATATTAATTCCCACATATTTATCTATTCATAAATTCTCTGCATATACAACTATACAGTCTCAATTGATGAAACACTGAATTGTTAAAGAAATCTTAAAGGCAAAATTCAATTTAAAGGAGAAAAAGAAGAGCTGCTAACTCTCCCTATATCTTCCTAATTTGTGGATCCCCCACTCCAAATTTGAAGACCCTGATAGCATTCCACATTGCCTAGAATGACTCTGATGATGTCATTATTGAATCAGAACTTAGGGTTATAAAATCAATACAGGACAGATAAAGATAAGATAATCATTAAACTTAACATAAACTAAGATGTAGTCACTTAAAATTATGTTGGTAATTATCACATGACTTGTGGAAATTGTCCTGGTTTCCTGAAATAGATGGGTATGAGAATGCTAAATGACCATTTACTTTCTGAAAAATACTCTGTGAAGAAAAGCAGTGCAGTGTGGGCTGTTTCTGCTGCCTTGGCTTCAGACTCAGGGTCGTTCATCCTTATGTGATCAAGACTGTACTGCATTGCTGGCTTTTCTGCTGTCTTATCCATTCAAGAGTGATCTTAGCAACTGTTGGATCCTCAGCACTGATTCTATACTTGATGTTCAGTAAATGCTTACTGACTGATGTGAAATCAAATTGCTACTTCTGTGATCAGACCCTGACTGTGAGTTTTAATCGCTGAAGAGCTATTTTAAGAGAGCAATGCAGGCACCTGGAAGATGGCTCAGTTGATACAGTACTTGCCATGACAGTATGAGGCCCTGCATTCAATCCCCAAAACCCACGTTAAAAAGCGAAGTGCAACAATGTATATTTCTAATCCTAGTCCTTGAGGGGCAGAGGCAGGAGGAGCCTAAGGTTCACGGCCAATCAAGCCAAACTACTTGACAAGCATCAAGCTAAGGAGATAGTCTGTCTCAAAAGAAGGTAGATAGTACCGGAGGAAAACACTAGAAACAGACATCTGCCCTCAACTCACACACACATGTGTGCACTTGTGCTGTCTCGACAACACTATACATACATATATACACATGCACATACATCTATGCACACACACACTCACATATGTATACACACACACACACACACACACACACACACACACACACACGACCAATGCAGAGGCGGGAGTCTCGGTACTAAGGTTAGTTGCTCATCCTCCCCTCTGTTTAAAAGGCAACAATAAAGCACAAACGGATCATCAGGACTCAGCTCTGAAGCCAGTCCAAGGAATATCTTACATGGGAGAAGTGGCTCTTCATAAAGGTAAATAAATGGCGGCTAAGAGCACTGACTGCTCTTCCAGTCTTGAGTTCAATCCCCAGCCACCACATGGTGGCTCACAACCATCTATAATGAGATGTGATGCCCTCTTCTGGTGTGTCTGAAGACAGCAACAGTGCACTTACATAAATAAAATCTTTTTTAAAAAATAAATTTCTTTTAGAAACTTGTATACAATTACATATTGCATTGTGTGGAGGTTAGAATATAATTTGTGGGAAGGCTGAAGCAGGAGGATCACAGTTTAAGGCCTCCCTAGGCCACTCCATGACCCCTGCCTCGAAACAAAAGGTAAAATTAAAGAAGGCTAGGGGATACAGCTTGGAGGTAAAAGCTTGCATAGAATGAAAAGACTCTGTTGAAATACCTAAACACATACACGCTGTCATAAGTTGATAAGAATAAGCACAAAAGAAAGGGTGACATGATAAAGTTAGAGAAGAGGCAATGAGTAGGGAATAGAATAGAAATATACCAAATATATTTAATATATAATTATATATTATGTAAACACTATATATATAAAATGGATCATGTCAATGAAGACTCCCCCAAAGGAAATTCTGCAAAAAAAATTAGTAGATTAATCATGAAAAGAAGAAAATAAGCAATTAAAACCAACAATGAAATCAGAAACCTCCTAGCCAGTCCTACAAAACTAAGAAGACTCTTAGGAAAGTATGTAGACACTTCTGTGTTCACACACTAGACAACTAAGATGCAATGGAACAATTCCTATAAAGACCAAAATGACCAAAGCCATCTCACGAACAAATGTAAAACTCTGAGTGACAAAGTCAAGAAACTGAATTGATGATCTAAGATATTCTCACAGGAAAATGCAGACACCTAAGTGGTTTTTACTAATAAATTATATCAAACATGTAAAGAAGAGGTGATAATAATTATTTTCATATTTTTAAAAATATATTAAAATAACACTGTCCTATTCACCCTGTAAAGCCTGTGCTTTCTGATCAAGACCCCAAATAGGGCTACAACCCAATATTCTTTTTATGCATGTAGAAGTACAAACAAGCTCACAAAGCATTAAAAAACTGAATCTAGTGCTGGAAAGATAGCACAGTGGTTAAGGGCACAGGGTACTCTGGTTCAATTCCCAGCCCTAACATAATGACTCAGAACCATCTGTTTAACTCCAGTTCTAGGGTATCCAACACGCTCTTCTGGCTTCCCTGGGAACCAGGCATGCACATGGTACACTTAAAAACAAGCAGTCTCTCACACACATAACCATAAATAAAAATAAAAATAAATAAAAACCCCAAGTCTAACAGGTGCCAGGCATGGTGACATATGCCTGTAATCACAGTTCCCAAGAGTCAGAGGCAGAGTTCTACGACTTCAAAGCCTGGTCTAGTGAGCTCCAGGTCAACCAACGCAAAGTGACACCCTGTCTCAAAAAACAAAGAAACAAACAAAAGGGATGTTTACTCCAACCCCAGTCCTTAAAAAATAAGTGTAATAGTATATAAAACCAAGTAGAGGTAATTCCCCGTCAGTGCGAGTTGATTTACTTCAATAGAATAAAAGTAAAACTCACATTATCATCTAAAACAGGTGTTAAAAAAGATTTGACAAGGGGGCTGGTGAGATGGCTCAGTGGGTAAGAGCATTGATTGTTCTTCCAAAGGTCATGAGTTCAAATCCCAGCAACCACATGGTGGCTCACAACCACCTATAATGAGATCTGACGCCCCCTTCTGGTGCATCTGAAGACAGCTACAGTATATTTATAATAAATAAATAATAAATAAATCTTTAAAAAAAGATTTGACAAAATGCCTTCATCAGGGGCTGGAGAGATGGTTCAGTGTTAAGAAGACATTTGTTCATGCAAGGGACCAAGGTTCAGTTTCCTGAACCAACATGGCAGTTAACAAATGTCTTTTAGCTCCCTTCCCAGAGGATCCTTTGTCCTCCCCGCAGTCTCCCACATGCATGTTGTACACATACATATACTTAAGCACACAGAACAGAAAAGGGGGAATATTTTAAAATATCTCTCAACAAAATGGGACAAGAAAGGAACTTTCTCGACCTATGAAAAGTCTAAGACTCTATCAATGTGAAGAATCTATAGCTGACATCATACTCATCCCCTTACTCTTTCTACTTTTTCTTGCTCTCTGGGGTCAAACTGGGGTTCACAGCTTGCTGTGCAGCAGTGAGTTCCTATGATTACAGAGCATTTAGTCTCAGTGGTCCTCTCATGGTGCTTTTGTTTGATGTTTGGTTTTGGTTTTGTTTGAGAGTTTCTCTGCATGGTCCTGGTTCTCCTAGAACTCCTTCTATAGACCAGGCTGGCCTCGAACTCAGATGTCCACCTGCCTCTATCTTCTGAGTGCTGGGGTCAAAGATGTGAGCCACCACACCCAGGATGATCCATTTTATGTCAGCAATGAGCAGACACTTAACAACAGTATAGGTGCCTTGTTTGTCTAAGGCTGCCTCTTTTAAACTGAATTGTTCTGTCCTTGTACAAGGCACAGTGACACATTCCATTCACAGTGTAGATGATGCTGACTAGATGTGACATCAAATTTACTTCCTCCTTCCCAGAGAGTTCTGGGAAAGGTCAAGCCTGCTGAAACAGCTCCCTCAGGCTTTCCCACTGTCTGGTCAGCAGGAAGGTGCTGACAGACCTAACATTTCATCCCAGGCACAGGGACTGAACTCAGGCCAACAGGTTTGGCAAAAGCACCTTTACCCAAAGAGCCATATTGTCAATCTTCTTCTGGTATTTAAGTACCAACATAATGACGTCATATTTCTTCCTGTATAGTTGAGGATCAGAGGAAAATGGAAGAAAAGTACAACAGCCAGAGTTACAGAACATGGGCTGGAATATGGCTCAGATGTAAAGCTTGTTATAACAGCATGGGGATCCCAACACCCATGGAAAAAGCTGAATATGGTAACATACACCTGTAACTTCATCACTGGGAGATGGACATGAAAGGATCCCAGGGTCTTGTCATCCAGCTAATCCAGCTGAATTCTGGAGATCCTGGATCAGTGAGATTGCTTGACTCAAAAATGTGGTGAGTGACAGAGAAGGGCACCTGACATTGACCTATAGCCTCCATACATGCATGCACACACACACAGAGCCCTGCATTCTTCATTGATGACACTTATTGTTGATACTACTGTTATATAAAACATCAATCTTGCCATTCTGACAAGGTTTGTGCTGTTTAGGGGGTTAATTCAATGTAACGATGAGTTAAAGGCATTTAATATGTTTTATAACATAGTAACCAATCAGTGATACAACCACACTAACTCCAAATAGGATTCACTAAGGTCAGCCAAGCCCTGAGCACATCTAAATCTCCATACTTTCCACATTAGCATTGGATTTCTAACCACAAAGTAGAGGCTAAAAATAGACCTAGCCTAGTGCTTACATCCACTGCAGAGGGATGCCTCTCCAATGCAAAGGGCGTTCATTAGCAACATTGTTCACAATCCAGAGATATCTCATTTAGCAGGAAGAATCCTTTCATTTAGAATAAACTTAAAAGTAACCTAGAGAAATGATACAGATGCTGTGCCTGCATCCTTATTCCTCATTCTAAAGGAGAGAGACTGAGCTGCCTCCAGGTTAGGTCAGCTTTCTTTCTTTTTTACACTGATAGATATGAAGAAAAAGACAACATTGGCATTTTCTCTCCCAACATGCACTATTTCTAGCTCATCCTGTTCCCAGCAAGAATCTTGAACTCAATCATGTCTGAACATAGCAAGCTGTTGATGAACACCAACCTACATACACAGTAGAGCAAGGCGTGGGGTAGAATGTGGGGAAACGCTTACAGTTTGTTTCTTTTATAAAGTTTGTCTAAGGGTACATGGCAAGATCCCCAATCTCTCCAAAAAGCCAGTCCAATTACTAATACTAGAGATATCAAATTATAGATAAATAGGGATACTATACAGAGTTTAAATAAAGCAAATCAGATTAACATGGTTTGAACATAAAGGTTTGCAGTGGAGCTAAAGAAATAAAAGTCATTTTAAAATATATAAACATAGGGGCTGGAGAGATGGCTCAGCAGTTAAGAGCACTGACTGCTATTCCAAAGGTCCAGAGTTCAAATCCCAGCAACCACATGGTGGCTCACAACCATCCATAATGAGATCTGACGCCCTCTTCTGGTGTGTCTGAAGACAGCTACAGCATACTTACATATAATAATAAATAAATCTTAAAATAAATATATATAAACATAGAACATTCTACCAATTCTTCCATGTTGGGAAAATAAAATAAATACACAAGAAATTAGCTACCAACTTCATAATAATAAAAAATACCATCTTCTGCAGGACCCAGTGCAAACAGTCCAGGAAAAGGATGTTTAGCATCTAATCCTCCTCACTGTGAGACAGCTGCTTCCCTAAAGGAAGTTCTTGAACATAGCTATGGAACATTCTCAAGAGAACAAACCGATGCTGTCACACGCACACACATGGTGTTAATTCCTCCTGACTTTCCTTTGGAAGGTGATTGATTTGAAGTAAGTGCTAAAAGAAATAGATTCTCCTCAGTGACAATATTTCCATTTTTACAGCCAACATGAGGTCCTTGTGAATATCCCATGGCAGAATATGACCTATGAAAATGATATGCAAAGTGATCCTGTTCTAGGCTTCGTGGAAACCAGAGTGTTGCCATTGTACATTCCAGGTAAACCCCAGCAGACTCGGGCTCTGTTACTGAACCTGTCAGAAGCTCTCATGGGGTCATTGTCCCTGACAAGACAGCCGTAGGTCAGGGATTTAAGAGTTTCTGCCTTCTCCACATCGATTCACACAAGCCACTGCATTATTTCCCCAGGGACCTTCTGTATGCCCAGAGAGAGATACTTTTTCCAGTTGCTTTGACATATATTTTATACTTTAATTTTAGAAGACTTAAGATATTACATTTATTATAAAAAAGACCACCTAAGCCAAATGCATTGGAGAAGAGGATTAGAAGCAGCAGGTGACCATAAGCCACGTAGTCCAGAAATATTTATGTTTTAAAGATTAGCATTGTTTTTCTGTAGACTATAATAGACTTAATTTAAAATTATCTATATCTTACCTGTGTTTTCTTTAGTTTCCATAAAATGTTTTGTTGTTTTGTTTTTTTGGTTTTTTTTTTTTGGTTTTGGTTTTGGTTTTGGTTGTTTTGTTTTGTTTTGTTTTTTTGAGACAGGGTTTTTCTGTGTAGACCAGGCTGGCCTTGAACTCAGAAATCCACCTGTCTCTGCCTGCCTCCCAAGTGCTGGGATTAAAGGCGTGCGCCACCACCACCACCACCACCACCACCACCTGGCAAAATGTTTTATTCTTAAGAATGGTGAAAGCTGGGCAGTGGTGGCGCATGCCTTTAGTCCCAGCACTTGGGAGGCAGAGGCAAGCGGATTTCTGAGTTCGAGGCCAGCCTGGTCTACAGAGTGAGTTCCAGGACAGCCAGGGCTACACAGAGAACCTTGTCTCGGGAAAAAAAAAAAAAAAAAAAAAGAATGGTGAAATAAAAATTACCTCAGGCTGAGGAAACAAATATCTACCCAACACACTGGACTAAACAAGCAAGCACAGCTAAGGCAACTGCAGAATGATGGAACTTCTCCCTGACAAGCTTCCATGGTCCAATGTCATAGCAAACTCCTCCTTTGAGTGACTGAGGACTCAGCCTAACACTTCTTTTCTGATCTCCAAAATCATCAGTGAGTTTGCTGTTTGGAATGGTGTTGAAGGCTGCTGAGGTTCTTGCTAAGAGTGGAGGAAACACAGGATGGATAGGAGAGGAAGGTAGTTATAAATACAAGCTAAGGCCATGTGACCAGTTGCAGAAGCAAAGATTATAATTGACAGGAGTGTTTCTGTCATATTTGTTAAGAAAGTGTTTGTACAGATATTTGTGTTTTCTTTCTTCAAGTTTCCTATCATGTAATAATAAACGTTTAAGTACAACATCAATTAAGAGAAAATTAGTGGTTATTATATTTAGGTTTGAGATACTAAAAGAGTGTCCCTCAAGGTACACTGTTACCTATTCTGAAATTTATAATACATTTCAGTTGTTTGATGGATAGTTATATCATACTAGATATAATATTGACATAGATAAATATATAATGCATTTGAATTATTTATACCTAGTTATCATTTTCATTTGGAAATTAGTATGACATAAGAAGATATGACTATATGTCAAGTTGACACAGGGTGGACTTTTGGCAGCTATTCTTGATTATCAACTTTAATACATCCAGAATTCACCAAAATCCAAGTAGTTGGGTATACCTGGGAGGGATTTTTTTTTTCTTAGTGAAACCATTTGAAATGGTAAAACCCACTTTTAATATGGATCTTCTGAAGTGGTAAGACTTCAGAGATGAGTAGAACCACCTTTAAAACTGGGCTATACCTTCTGCTGGCAGCCTATGGAAAGCGTGTGGAAGAAGGGTGCTTCCGATCCTTGGCTGCTTGCCCTCACTCTCACTGGCAAGTCCGTTTTTCACTGGCATTAGAGCCTGCTTCTTCAGGATTTGGGCATGTACTGAAGACCAGACAAAACATCCAGCCTTGTCAATCTGAACATCTACTGGATTCTTGGACCTTCTGTTGATAGACAGCTATTTTTAGATTGGCTGGACCACAGCCTATAAGCCACTCTAATAAATCCTGTGTGTGTGTGTGTGTGTGTGTGTGTGTGTGTGCTTGTGTGCCTGTGTGCATTCATTCTATCAGTTCTCTGCCTCTAGGGAACTTTGGTAATGATGAGAATGGAATGCAGAGTTGGCTGAGCAGTTAAGAACACTTCTCCCCTTCACAGAATTCAGGTTCTATTCCCAATACTCATACTGTGTGACTCATGACCACCACTTAAAATTCCAGTTCCAGGGGCTCTGACAACCTCTTCTGAGCTTTGTGGAAACTTGCACACCTGTGGTACACATAAACTCAGCAGGAACACATACATATGCTTGAATTAAAACTCTTAGAAGAAAGAAACTTCCGGTTCTCACATGGAAGGAAGACCTCAGTCAGAAAAGCAGCTTTTACTCCCGCCCCAGAAAAGAGATCTAGATGGGAAATTTCTAAATATAATAGTTCATATTTATGTTAACTTTATTGTTCCCAAGGAAGGAGAGTCTGGGTTTGCTTTGCAGAACAAACTTTCATCTAAGCTTTGCTCTTCCTAGCATCCTAACATGGTTTTCTTATTTGGGAATATGGCCTCCCTCATTGTGTTTGGTCAATAATCTTATTTGTTACACTGTTTACTTGTTCCTATTATTCTTAGGCCATGCTTCTGTACAAAATATTCCAGATAAAAAAAATATTTGTTGCTTGAATAATGGTTCAGAATTTTGAGCACTGGTTTTCGGATCTTGAAAATTTCCTATGCATCTCTGCTGTGGTTTAATTCCCTGGGACCTGTGAATTTTAAAATCTGTATTGGCTTTTAATCTAAGAGAAACATTATGAGAGCCAGAAAACCTGCTGAGTGTCAAAATGTTTTCTGCCTCTGTCGCTTCCAGAGTAGAAACCGAAATTTTCTGCTTCTAGAAATATCGCCATAGCGAGTAACTCAAGCAAGACACCCCAGTGGGACTCTCAAACTCTGTGGATATCAAACAGACCACAAAGAGGAAAGGTTAGACTCAGTGCTCAGGTCTCCAGCCCCACTCCACCCCGACACACACACACCTGTTATAACAAGGTTGTAATATTTAAGAAGACAGGAAACCTGATTATTTAGAGTATGTGCCCAAGGTTGGAAGGCTGCTCCTGACATACCCGTGGGAATAGCCATAATCATACGCAGAGGCTGTCTTCCGGCTGACTTCAGACCCTTGAGAACGATGGGATGATGATGTTCCAAGACTGTAGGCCTGTGAGGCCTGCTGCTGGTAGGAGGCAGCTGATGCTTGACTAAAGGCCTCTGACTCCTGGCGGTGCGCCGCTGAGGAACGGCTGCTGTAAGCAGTGGAACCATGGGTGTAGACCGCAGAGCGCTTCTTCTCCTGTTGGTAGTGGCTCATGGTGGTGCGAAGGTCCTTGTTCCGGTAACTGAGGTCATAGTGCTGGTGGGACCTCTGATAAAAAGGCAAAGACATCACGTGCCCTTGAGGGGAGGAGGCAACCTGTAAGGAGACAGCTCTTTACTGAATGATCCCAGAGAAAATTCATTTCAACCAATGTAGAAAAAATGCAGACTGCAATCGTTCTAAGAAGTGAATGGGAAAGGATGTAGGTTCTGCTTAACCTAGTACCCAAAATTCCCCCCTTCAGAGGCCCACACATGCACTGCCATCATTAGGCATTCCTTTCTTTCTTATCCTGGGCGGCTGAACAGCGTTTCCTCTCTGGCTATTATGCTTTTCTCCCAAACATTCTCGTGACGCCTCTTTCTAATTTTCTGACGTTCTGTTCTGTTGTGTGCTCCATTTAGGAGAATGTGAAATGATAGGAGGTAAAGTGGTATTCATTTAAGAAAAAATGAATACCTGCTGGGAGCCTGAAGTTATTCCAGCACAAGTATAGGGCTTAAAAAACAAAAACAACAAAAATCCTACTCCAATGGTCCAAGACAGGACTCAGGAGATTGAGAGCAGTGAGAGGTAATTGTTGTGAAGCCCATCAGGATGTACTAAGGCCCATGGAGTAAAATAAGAGGCAGGTCACAACAGAGAGCACCTTCATTAGAGACTGCTTCAAAGGAAAAAGAGGCTGAACAAGAGGCTGTCTGGAAAGAGCTCCAGATGGAGTACCCATGCAGAAGCCCTGGCAAGTCTCCATATAGGACTAAGGACTGTGGAGCTGCAAGACTTGGAGGGGGCAGAGAAGGAACAAATGATGTCAGAGAGGTGAAGAGCAGATAGTATGAGGTCGTGGAGTAAATACTAAGGGCTTGGCTTTTACTCAGAGAGCTGAGAAGCCACTAGAAGACTCTGAGCTGGCAATCCCTGTTGAAAGAAAGCTAAGAGGTCAATTAGAGGGCTATCCTGGGCTGAATTTAGCATCTCCAGATGGACATGCTAAAATGTCTCCAATCCTTCAGAATGGGACTCCATTTGAAAACTGGGTCCTTAAAGGGAAAATGAAAGTGAAGTGAGCTTATTCAAGTGGGCCTTAGCCCAAAAGGGTTGGTACCCCCAGAATTTAAAGAAAATGAAAACTGTGTCAGAACACAAAACAGAGTGACCACCACGTAGAGGCATGGGAGAAGTTGGGCCATCTACAAGTCATCAGCAGCTTTAGCATGGCTTTGCCGGCATGTTATATATGTGCACTAGATGTGTGCCTGGTACCTGTGGTAGACAAAAGACCTCTGGGACTGAAGTTATAAATGGCACTGAGCTGCCATGTAGGTGTTGGGAATTGAACCTGGGACCTATAATAAGTAGCTTAACTTTTTAAAAAACAAGAAAAAGGAAGAAAGAAAAGGAAAAACAGTACTTATTCCATATAGAAATATGGGAGAATCCACATAGGAATATAAGGAATCTGGCGTCAGTGTGGCTCTGGCATTTCATGTCTACCAGGTAATTGATTTTGTGTGTCAGGAGATGCATTGTGTCACAGCATGTACACAGAGCACAGAGGACAACGTGTTAGCATCCGTTCTCTCCTTCCATGAGCACTCTAGGGATAGAACTCAGGCCATCAGGGTTAGCAGGAAGTGCCTTTGCTCGCCAGCCCTCACATTTACTTCATGTGTTCACCGAAAGGAAGCCTATCAGCCATGTGGCAAACTAGGGCAAGTCGTAATTTTATAGACACCTCCCCCTAGGTTTTTAAAAAATACTCACATACATAGTAATATTATTTTAAAAACTATATAAGAAAATTGTTTTCAAGCAAAGGGGTTTTTCTAACCTTGTCTTGCTTAAAATCTCTAAGTGAGGAGTGAATCCTTTTAATATTTTGTCTTATTTAAAACTAAATTTTATCTAAGCTGTTTAAAAAGGTCAATGTGTGCTCACTAGAGATGAAAACTCAGCAAACTTCACTCCTGAAATATATTTCTGAGGTCCCATGGAGAATACCAGTCTACATGACATTTTCTAAGGAGGAAAAAATAGTGACTACCAAGCAACTGTGCTTCAATCCTTAAATAGATTGCTTTTTCTGTTACTGTATATGTGGAATTATACTTAATAACTTTTAGATGGTGTTTATAGTATAAAAGGGTTAGAATACATTCCATTATCATCATGAAGTATTAGGCAAGCTTCTGCAGTGATGTCATCAGAGTGACTTACAAATAATAAAAATTCCTTCACTGTGTTATTATAAACTAACATTGCTACCCAGATGGTTCAACATGCTATCCTCACAAAACAAATGACTTAAATGTCTTGTCCCAATTCTATTTTCCATTCTTTATTATTGGTCCCAAGTATACTTACGTTATCAACATCTACTATTTAGTACGTAGGGGTCATGTATTAAAAGTAAACATGGTTTGCCTTTAAGTCATCAGTGCTGAGTGACCCTTGGAGCCAAAGTATAGCCAGTCACTTCTTTTTCCTAACTGAGCCAAGCTTTGCCCAACACACAACAGCCAGAATTTATTAGAAATGAAGACTTTTTTTGTCTTTGTGCTCTTGAAAACTAATTTTTATTTCTAAAAATAATTTGGAAGGTTAGGAAGAAATACTAACTCCATAACTGTAACTGTGCTGTAATACTCTAATACTTTGCAGCAGAGGCCAAAAGCTGATGGAAATTAATTACAGAAGGCAATCACTTCAGGATCACAGTGCCTCTGTGTTACCCAGTCATTTTTCAAGTCAGAAATATCACAATGGTCTCGAGATTTGTCCACACTGCTCTCTCATGGCAGAGTTCACCCCCTGCCTCTCCTCCCCCACCCCTCTCTTCCCCTTGGAGCTAAGTCACTGGATCATGAATTAGTGGCTTTAAAGAGAATTTGTATCCGTCTAGCCTAGTTTGCACTCAGGGAGATCTGCAAATCCTTCACTACTCCTCTCCCTGGGAGAGTACTTGCACTGAATCTGTGACAAATGTGAGCTTACAGTTCCAGAAACAGCAGCTTGATTTCAAAAGGATATGGCAAAACAGCCACCAGCCCAGACAGGTACCTTGCTGTCCCTGGTTCCCTTCCAGGAGCTCCTCTGTTACTTCCTTGCTGAGGCGAGAAGGCAGAAAGAAACTCCTGAGTACATTTGCCACCTCCGTGTCACTTACCGGTTTCTGGGGTGGGGGTCGGGGGACGGCCCACTGCTGCAGCCGAGGAGCAGGAGAGAATGAGGACCCACCTAGGCTGAATCCAAGAGAAAGTTAAGAGGCAGGGCTAGAGGCTAGATTCTGGGGGCCAGTTCAAAAATAATGCATGTGGTCAGGCAGCAGAATGTCAGGGCCCCACAGCCGGCCTTTTATGGCCAAGAGGGTGGATAAATATAGCAGCACATGGGAGGGTAGTCCCAAACCCAGAGAAGAGCGCAACGGGAAGCCGCAGGAGAAGTGGGATTAGGTTAATAGCTCAATGAGTGTGGTCTGATTAAACTTAATAGAGGACTTACTTAAATAGAGGGTTCTATGGGCTGTGTCCATTATATCCTTACTGCTCTGTATTTAAACGTGCAGAGAAATGAGCGACTTGTGTTCAGAGCTAAAAACAGGTGTAGGAATTCGATCCTCAAAATGGACTTCATGGAATCTTAACGCCAAGATGCAGCTTTGTGTACGCTGTTGGTGACACATGTAGCACAGCGTTGAAAGACAACATAGGAGGAAGAGCTGGGGCCTAACGAAAGGTTAGTGCGGGCGGTCAGCTTCTCAAAGGACACTTGCTGTTCCTCTCCATTTAGGAAAAGTTACAAATCACAGCTTCAGAAGCAATTGTTCAATTCCTCGTTCATTAGCAAAAAGCCTTAGGAAAAGGAATTTGTTATTTTATCCTTCCAAACTCAAGAGCAGACTCAGCCCAATCATCTGATTCTTTGTTTCCAACTAGTGGTGTAATGAAGGGGAAGTGGCCCAGCCTGACACATGGGCTGCACTCCAGGCTTCTTGTGAAAAGAACCTGGAGCAATGGTGCACATCTGTAATTCCAGAATTCAATAGAGACTATAATCCCAGGAGAACCAGAAGCAATGGTGCATATCTGTAATTCCAGAACTCCATGGAGATGGTAATCCCAGGAGTCCTACAGTAAGATGACAGGCAGAGACAGGAGGATCACAGCTAAGCTGGTAGGCCGCTGGTTTAAGAGTACTCAGCATAGTGAACAAGACAAACCACACTACAGCTGAGTGAAAGGAAGAATGGATTCCAGCAAGCTGTTTTCTCTCTCTCTCCCTGTCCCTCTCCCTCCCTCTCTCTCCTCCCTCCCTCTCTCTCTCCCTGTCCCCTTCCCTCTTCTTCCCTCCCTCCCTCCCTCTCTTCCCTCCCCCTCTTTCTCTCTCTCACACACAGTACACACACACACTAACAATAAACAAAAAGTAATCAATTACAAACTATAAACTTCGGAAACTATCTGCTTCGATAATTCTACTTAAACACACACACACACACACACACACACACACACACACACACACACCGGCAATGAACAAAGAGACACCTTGTTGTTGATTTTGTTCTTACATAAGTCAGAGACAGAGTAGTTGACAACCCTTTGTTCATCCTAGCTTGACGCCTGGCTTGGTGGCTGTCTTAGGGTTTCTATTCCTGCACAAACATCAGGACCAAGAAGAAAGTTGGGGAGGAAAGGGTTTATTCAGCTTACACTTCCACATTGCTGTTCATCACCAAAGGAAGTCAGGACTGGAACTCAAGCAGGCCAGGAAGCAGGAGCTGATGCAGAAGCCATGGAGAGATGTTTCTTACTGGCTTGCTTCCCCTGGCTTGCTCAACTTGCTTTCTTATAGAACCCAAGACTACGAACCTAGGGATGGCACCACCCACAATGGGCTGTCTCCGCCTTGATCACTACTTGAGAAAATGCCCCACAGCTGGATCTCATGGAGGCATTTCCTCAACTGAAGCTCCCTTCTCCGTGATAACCTCAGCCTGTGTGAAATTGACACATGAAACCAGCCAGTACAGTGGCCAAAGCTGTGTTATGCCTAGGACTTATAAAAATCAAGTCAAATCAATTCCAGGCAGCACAACACAGGAGAAAGAAGACAGACTTGCCCTCCAACACATGGCATAGGCAGGCCATAGACACCCTGCTTACTGCCATACCATATAGCATGGATCTGGAGAGCTGGCCCCATCTCTTACCAGCAGCAGCATTTGGGAGAGCATCTGTGTGTCTGACCCAGGCAGCACAGTGCAGCTGGTCCTGGTGACAGGGGTGTGGATGAGCCAGCCTCAGGGTATGAGTGTGGGAGAGCTGACCCTGCTACACACAGGCTGCAGCATGTGGGGGAGTGGCCCCTGAACTATGACTGGGTATCACAGTGGAGCTGGCTCTGGAGGTGTGGGTGCAGGTTAGCCAGCACTAGGGGCATAAGAACAGGAGAGTTGACCCTGCCACCTGCCAATGGTGGTGTTGCGTGGCCCAACTGGAACAGTACAGATAAGGGAGAGCAGGCGAACTGACCAGCTCAGCTACCACTCAGACACAGATCCAGGGCTCTGAATTGGCCCACCTCAAAATCTCTATCATCTGTGAACAGTTGGGAAACATGAAAGGACTGCCAGTCCTGCTGTTCCAAAGCTACGGATGTCCATGACACAGGGAACCAATAGGAAAACCAAGAGGAGTTCTGATAAGCATCTAGCATCGATGGTGTCACAGAAGCTAGAGATCTGGAATCAGACCAATGACTCATTCCAATGAACATTTGGAAGTGAAGGTGTATGGGCAGAGGGACTTACTGTGGGACACACTGTGACACACTACAGCTTCCACGATGAGATGTTTTCTATGCTTTGTTTTGTTGTTGTTGTTATTGTTGTTGTTGTTGTTGTTGGTGGTGGTGGTGGTGGTGGTGGTGGTGGTGGTGGTAGTGTGTGTGTGTGTGTGTGTGTGTGTGTGTGTGTGTGTGTGTGTTTTGATGGGGAAGGTTGCAAGGGCAAAGAGCATATATGAGGAGGCGGGGAGATAAGTGGGACTGGGGTCCATGATGTGAAACTCACAAAGAATTAATTAAAAGTTTTTTTTAAAAAAGAATTCTAGTTAATAGTTCCAACAGATTTTCTTAGTTTATTTTCTGCTGTTTATTGTGATTACATTGTCTATAAAAATGTTCAACTCTATAATTCCAGTCTTCTGTATCCCAAAAGAGAGAGGAAAAAAGAATTCTACATAGTTTCTTTCCTGAGGTAATGACTGGTTTTAAGGTAGATATACATTCTCCTCTTTAAACTGATTAGAAGTGTTTCCTAAGTATAAAATAATGATTAACCGAAAGACGAAATAAATGTACAAGTTGCAACTAGCCCCTAGAATTCTGCCAGCTCGTTTTCATTTTAGAGAAGGGCACAAAGTACTTAGTAGCAGATCATCACTCTACGTATGGGAGTGGGGGGGCAGGGAAGAAAGAAGCGTCGTTCTGGGACAAAATGTAAAGAAAATGAACAAGGGCTAAGCTCCACCTAAAATTAGGAATGCCTTTTCCTAGGCAGTCAACTTTAATTCACAACTAAAACTCAAATATCAACAACAGAAAGAAAGAAAGAAAGAAAGATCTGCATCCATTCAGTTTGGTCCACAAAACATTTGTAGACAGCCTATCGATGAGTGCAGCACTGTGGTACACCAGGCACACAGAGCACAGCACGCAGAATGGGAAGTCCTAGGGATAATTACATTATGACAAAATAGGTAACAGAATAAGGGATCCTAGTTAGAGCTTCATAAAACAAAACCTGAAAGAATCCCTCGCTTTTTTAAGACAGGACTAAAGGAAAATCTAATGTTATGCTACAAAAGGGGAAGAAATGTGGGTGATACTGGCCCTGTGTTTAAAAATGTCCTTCTTTCTCCAATGAAGATCCTTTAAGCATAAGAAAAAAATCTTAGCTGAATAGTTCCATAAGCTCTTTTGAAGGCTGAAGCTGGAGTTTGTACAGTATAATTTGTATGGTAATTAGCTTGTATCCTCTTTAGCTTAAAATTTCTGTGTGTGTGTATGTGTGTGTGTGTGTGTGTAGTATATGTGATGAGTGTGTGTGTATGTGTGTGAATGTGTATATGTCTGTGTATTTGTATGTGTATTATGAGTGTGTGAATGTGTGTATGGTGAGTATGTGTATTATTTGTGTATGTGAACGTGTGTATATGTATGTGTGTGAACATGTGTGAATGTGTAGTGTGTGTTTATATGTGTATTATGAGTGTGTATATATGTATGTGTGTGAATGTGTGTGGTATGTGTGTATGTGTATGTATATGTGTGTATGATGTATGTATGTGTTTATGTATGTGTGTGCATGTATGATGTGTGTGTATGTGCATGTATGATGTATATGTGTGTATATGTGTGTTCAGAAGTGCAATCTCAGGTATCTGAGATATCTAGTGTCAAATCTTGCTGTTTATTGAATAACTTCAAGAACCATTTCACCTCTAAAGCTCTGAACCTACATTTGCTCTCTAGTTGTCTCTAGATTGATTTGTGTGTGTGTGTGTGTGCTTTCAATCTAGAGCATGACTTCTACTCTGTCCTCACTCATAAACTAATTTAGAACACTTTGTTCTAAAAAAGGAAACTGCTTGGAGTTGACAACTCACCTCTGAAGTGCCCCTTCATTGGTATATTTTTTGATTTTTTGGTTTTATTTTATTAATGTTTTTAATCTCTAATGTCCCTAAAAATAATCCAAATATGTTTGTGTTACCATTAAAGGCTGTGGTTTGCAAATAGAGGAGGGGTGAGTGAGGAAGACAGGAGGGAGGGAAGAACAGGAAGGCAGGGCCTCGAATTCTTATGAGAAGCCAAGTTTCACCTAGTTATTAAATGAACTAGTTCTGAACTAGATCTAGAGCTAAAATTAGAGCTAGTTATCTGAGCAATGGCAAAATGCAGCCAACACAGTCTTCCATCAGGTCCTGCAGGCTACGAATTGCCCAGGCAACCTCTCTCCACACTGGGCAGAAGGGAAGGATTTCTGGGTCAGTGGTCCTGGAAAAGTACAGCCGTAGTAGATATGTGATAAGACAGGGTTCCAATATCCACTCCAATCCTGTCTACTCCCATGTCCCTACTGTAGGTTCTATGCTACCAGTAAGCTCAAACAGTTTCACAGAGGGAGGCCTTGTTTTCTGTAGAATGCTGCACTCATGAATTGAGGTATTAATACCTTTTTTATTCTTTTCTGTTGCCTGTATTTCCTTCTCTCAGTTCTTTCCTCCATCACAAGAACCTTAACTTTGCCAGACCCTCTGTATTAATTACGTTTCTCACTGCTGTGCTGGGACATCTGAAACAAGCAACTTAAAGAAGGAAGGGCGTGGTTCATGTCACCAGGGAAGGCATGGCTTCAGGATCATGAAGCTACAGGTGGCACTGTGTTCACAGTGAGGGAGCAGAGAGAGATTCGAGCTAGGACTCAGTTGGCTCTCTCCTCCTCACTCAGTCTGGGACCCCAGACCATGGAATGATGCTACCCAAATTCAAGTTAAGTCTTTCCTGCTCAGTTAAACCTTTCTGGAAACACCCCTGAAGACACACCCAAGATATATTTCTATAGTGATTCTAACTCCTATCAAGTTGACAACCACACTCTCCATGTTTGCTTGAGGAGAGAAGCCCTTGTCTGCTAAGGTGTAACTGGCCTAGGATTGTTGGTTAGGTCTGCAGAGGCTGATCAAACACTTCTGCACAAGCAGAAGTAGCCAGTGGCACTAGTAGAAACTCTTATGCAGAGGTGAAGGGGTACCCTTGGCTTCTACCACCACCCTAAATCCAAATCCCAGTCTTGACAGCTCTCTTCCTAGACAACATCTTCTGCAGGAAAGAGGGTAGAGATTAATATGAATGGGGCAGCATCTTAAATAACAAGCAGGTCCCAAGTTCTAGCTGAGCCTTAATTATCTTTACTATACTCTAAGATACCCTAATGTGTACAAGACGTTGAGAGGGTAATTGTACTGTTTTAACCTTGGCCCTGCTCTCAGCATGCCCCTCTGCCCTCCACTGGTGAATAAAGGGCTCTGTGAATGCCTTCTCTTGCTGCTAAACACTAAGAACAGTCAGGCAGCTGTCTGCTCTGTCTCTATCCTTTTCTCTTTCTCCCCACCTGACCCCCCTTCCTGTGATTCTGACAGTCTCTTTGCTCCGTTTGGGTGGTAATGTTTCCCTTAGTGTTATCTAATGTGTCAGCAAACAATGTTTGAATTCCCAGAGAGGGAAAATTTGAAATGTTGCATTTTGAGAAGAATGTTGGTTTCATCCTTGTTTGACACAGAGGCAGTAGAGCTAGAACAAACTTCACTCACGAATCCATTTATCTTCCAGATTAACAGATACATTGTACATAATTTGTCAGAGTTGTTAAGAGCTGTGACGCCCTCATGAATCAGCACTAAGATACACTGTCACAAAGCCTGGGCAGTATGATGAACCACAGCAAACCAGGTCTAATGACCAGGCAGAATGAGGGCTGCAGCTGGGGACGGAGGATGAGTACAGGCAGAGTTCATTCATCTTCTTTCCTTTAGAACCTATCTGGGTCCTCCTTGCTTTCCCAGCTACGCTCCTTAACACAATTTAGGGGATCTTGGCCATCCATCTCGCATACTCCTCCAACCCACTCCTCTCAGTTTCTCTATTTAGTTCCTTACTTCCAACCACAGCAATTCCCCAAGCTCTGGGACTTGAAAGCCTCAGTTCCTCCACATGTGCCACTCCTTTGTTTGCCTAGCACATGCACACCTGTCTCCTGTACTGAGTTACCTGCAGAAAAGAAGCTGGTTTTCTTGTGTATGTAAGACTCCTATATCTAGCATAGCTCTTGACATATAATGAGCATTTTATAAGGAAGCCAGGACTATTAAAAAGACGGAAAACAAGAACTATGGGGCAGCCAGGCACAGGATAGAGAGGAGAGATCAGAACAGTTTTCAATTCCATCTACCCAGTGTTTGTCTCTAGTTCTGGTGATGCAGCCAGCTAAACCACCATGCCCTGAGCCTACAAGAGTCAGGTTCATGGAGACAGAAAGCAGAATGGCAGGTGCCAGGGGCTGGGGTGGTGTGTTTAATGGCTATGAAACGTTGGATGGGGGAGGTGAAGAGTTCTAGAGATGAGAAGGATTGGCGTATTATATGCCATAAATGGTTAATGGGGGAGGGGGCAGGTAGTGTGTGTGTGTGGGGGGGGTCTCTTGCTGACTCATAACAGCTCTGCATAACCAGTTCACCACTTATCAGTCCTGGATGCTGAGCATCCCACCTTTCCAACAGATAGACTTGCCTCTAGTGGATCAGAGAGAGTCAAGAAGGGGCAACAAGTTCCAGAAGGAACAACTGCTGCTCTGTGTGAGCAGCAGGGATGGACCCTGTTTCCTGTGCTTCTCATTGACCTGCATGCATTACTTTATCTGTAGTCATCCATTCAGCAATATTACTGTGCACACTGTATGTATTACTCCCCAGTGCTTTGTTGCATAGTCTAAGTGCTGAGCATATTTCCAGGACTTGTGGGGAGAGGAGACAGCAGCAGATACATCATCGTTTCCATTGCCCCGTGTGTGTTCTTCTGCAAGGACTTTCAGCCTCTCTGGCTCTTGTGTTTTCATAGGACCCTGGATAAGGAGGGCCAAGAGTAACTCTCCTTCCTAGGTCCTCGTCAGGCTCACCTGGGGAGCTTTAAAAAGCATGCTCAGTTACCTCAGAATCTCTGGCATGGGACATGGATGCTTTTTTTAAAGCTCTAAGATGATTCCAACGCACAACATAAGAGGAAAAATCAACTCACCGCTTTTAGTTATCAAATCACAAAAGCCTCTGAACTAAAAAGAAAACTATAAATACCTGTACATAAAAAAGTATTCCTTTTCAATTATTTGCTTAGGAAGTATCTTTCCAGATGGTACTATGAATTCCAGGGTATGATTTATGGGACTGCCATTTGCAAAAATCAGGTCAATCTATAGTGCCAGAAACCAAATGTATTATATTATTCCTCAGTACCCCATTAATACCACAATGTTTCCCAGTGTAGTGACTCGTGCTTGTAATAGCTGGTGGGGGCAGGAAGATCATGAGTTCAAAGCCAGCCTATCTCAGAAACAAAAACAAAAGAGAAAAATTAGAATGTTTGGATTATTTTGTTAAAACATTCAATTGATGTCAGGAATATTTATTTTTAAATGCATTATAAATTTCTTTGTTGGTCTAGACATCTTTAAACTTAATTATTTGGTTTTCCTCTTAGGTAAACTATCTTTTAGCTCTGACATAAAATATATATGAGATATATCCAATCTATAGGTAGATTTTTCTTTATATCCCTGTTAAGCTGTTATAAACATCCAACATTACTAAGGACTCCAGTAATGTGTTGCGAGAAATATTAAAAAAAAAAAAATGAATCCATGATATTGCCAGCAAGGCACCAACAGGCTGGCCAGCCTGTTCTCATCTCATGGGGACTTTGACTCAAAGCTCCGAAATCTCTCCACCAGCTCACTAAGTTCCCACTGGCCAGTCACTACCACATCAGCCCCATGCTTCAAAACTCCCACAGCCTTTTGTGTTGCACTTCTGACAAAGCCACGCTTTGCCACTGTACCTTTCTGGAACCCAGTCGAGCTGCTTTGTGTGGTCTTCACATCACACAAACTTAGTTCAGAATCAATGATAACTCAATTGCTGGGCACATCAACTAGAATCCTAATCTTGTAAGGCATATTAAGTCTAAATCCTCCAGTTATGAATACTGGTGGATTCACCATCTAAACCAGGAGGCACCATCTAAACCAGGAGGACCCCTATCTTGTCCAAAAAGCCCCTATCTCTCTCCTGCCTCCTCAATTCCTCTATCCAACCTGGAAGTCCTGCCTACTCACCCAGTGACTGGTTCCTTTTTTTATTAGGGGGAGGTTACAAGAAGTCACCTGAGTACATGACTCATTCCTGGTTCCAGACAACCCCCTCCTGGCAAAGTGGAATTAACATCAAAATACAAACAGCACCAGGGCCATCCACAACACCAGTGTACTGTATATTATGCCAGTTCTTTACAGATATTGTTTTAACTTTTTATTTTTACCAAGTCTCTGAAAGATATTATTATCCCCAAGTATGAATGAAAAAAATTAAAGTTCAGAGAGGTTAGGCAGGGCTACTTCTTTGATTCGCTAAAGTTACTGAAAGTCACAAAATTAGTAAATAAGAGTTAAGCTTTAAATCTATTTCCAGTATGCTCTTAAGGCCGACTTTGACAGGTAAGGTAGCATTCTGTATACTCTCTCTCTCTCTCTCTCTCTCTCTCTCTCTCTCTCTCTCTCGCTCGCTCTCTCTCTCTCTCTCGCTCTCTCTCTCTCTCTCTCACACACACACACACACACACACACACACACACACACGTGCACGCGCGTTCTTGCTCTCGCTCTTGCTCTCTCTCTCTCCATACACACACACATACACACACACACACACACACACACACACACACACACACACACACACCTTCCTGAGCATAGTAGCTACTCAGCTTACAGTTCCTGCTGGGGTTCTTGCTCTCCAACCACAGATGGAGGTTGGCTCCAGATCCAGACGTATATCCTGACCAGCAAACCACCTGTGGACTGGCTCAAAAAAGCAAATGAAGTTAAATTACATGGTTCTCTTTGAGAAACTGAATTGGAAATATTGTTACAACACTTAGTAGCAGGAACAAAAGTCAAAAGGGCTAAACCAGGAGATGATATGAGTATGTTTAGAATGAGGTAAACCATGGTGTAATGGTTTGTATACACTTGGCCAGGGTGTGTCACTATTAGGAGGTGTGGCCTTGTCGGAGGAAGTGTGGCTTTGTGGGAGGAAGTGTGTCACTGTGGAAGTAGGCTTTGAGTCCCTCCTCTTAGTCACATGGGAGCCAGTCTTCTGCCTTTGTTTGGATCAAGACATAGAACACTCAGCTCCTCCAACCTCACATTTTCCTGAACTCTGCCATGATCCCACCTTGATAATAGACTGAACCTCGAAACCTGTAAGTTAGCCCCAGTTAAATGCTATTCTCTGTAAGAGTCACCTTGGACGTGGTGTCTTTTCACAGCAATGGAAACCCTAACTAAGACACATGGCAAACTGGAGATCTGAGGGGTCACAAGCTAAGGGTGGTGGTAGAGGATGAGCAAAACCAGCTGCAGTGCAATCAGAAAATGACCATCTGGCCCATGAGACAAAAAGCAAGAGACCAGACCTGAACTCCTGGGTTTGGGTGGTTCCCTAAAGTTTTCCTCTTGAACTCTTAACTGTGTGTCTATTCCTTGCCATTAAGCAAGTGAAAATGCAGTAGTGTATTAAACGTTTTTATGTTCTGGGTATTATACTTGTATTTGTCCTATTTGTCACAAAACATCTTCATTTCAATTTTTTTCTTTTTATATTCTTTTATGAATGCAGAACCATAAGTTGTTTAATAGTAACACTTCCACAAATTAAATTTAAAAACTCATATTCATGTAAACTCTACTAACATAAAAGAACTAGTGGTTGCCTGGGTTTGGGGAATGGGAGAAATTGGAAAAATAGGAAGATCCTCTGCAAAGGGGCATGAAGGTATGAGGGGTGATGTGACCATTCACTATCATGGCTTTCACAAGGATATGCATGTCAAAACTTATCTCACTGTATTATACAGTTTAACTTGTTGATAATTGTGTTAAAAATACTTTAAAGCCATTTAAAATTTTCATACTCTCCCCAACAAAGATACAGGATTCCATTCTCAAGCTACTATGCTAATGTTTACAAATGAAATAGCTGCAGTTGGTTGCCAAACGTATTGTAAGAGCAAGGTTATCCCCAGGGTTGCTCTTAAACTTGGTCTGCCAGGCAGGACTTGCATTTGCCATTGTCTATGCTCAGCCTCCTGGGTATTGGGGTTCCAAGCCTGCACCACTAAATATGGATCTCAGCTTCTGTATTTTGTTTTCCAGCTCAATTTCTTTTAGAAAATATGTCTTTCATTACTTATGACACTTAGAAAAACAGGTATTGACCTTCATAGTTTCAAATTTTTACCATATCTTCTTTTTTCTTAATCCTTTTTTTTTTTTTTTTGGTTTTTCCAAACAGGATTTCTCTGTATAGCCCTGGCTGTCCTGGAACTCACTCTGTAGACCAGGCTGGCCTCAAACTCAGAACTCAGAAATCCGCCTGCCTCTGCCTCCCAAGTGCTGGGATTAAAGGTGTGTGCCACCACTGCCCGGCTTTTCCTTTTAAAGTAGTAGCATCTGGTTTGGAGGAATTTTGTACATTTATAATGCTTTAAGGTTGTGCTGAGACTCTCTCAAGAGGCATTTTATATGAGATGATTATAATATGGAATTACGGTCCTTGCACTAGACCCTGAGGGTGGCCTGATCCTCCTGTCTTGACCTCAACTGCTCAGGTCACAAGCTGCACTGCCACACTGGGCTTATGGAGTGCAGTGGAGCAAACTCAGGGCTTTATGCTTGCAATCACTCTGATAGCTGTGCTACATCCCCAGCCTCAGTCTCACGTGCTTTCACCTCGTTCATCATTCCTCGACTTAATAATTTTGATTAAGTCAATAGTGTGAATTTATGAAAATTTTAAAGAATTAATGATATTACATTGAAAAGATAAGTTTGGGGGCTGGAAAGAAGGCTGAGCAGTTAAGACCTATGGTTGCTCTTGCAGAGGACCTAGGTTCAGTTCCCAGCACCTACCTGGTAGTTACAGGCATCCACAACTCCAGTTCCAGCAGATCCAACACTCTTCTGATCCCCAAAGGCACACGCTACACATACATACATGCAAGCAAAACACATACACATAAAGTAAACATGAAAAGTATTTTTTAAAAATTGGCTAAATTTTAAAAAAAACAAAAATTCTTTATTCATGTTGACTTTCCTATACATTTTTAATACACTATTTGTAGTCTATTTGTAGCTCTGGTGCTCTAACTTTAATTATCAGATAGATTTAATTAAACATCCTCTCCATTTAAAAGACAAGAGCTCCTCCTACTGTCTTCCTAGACTAATAGATTAAAGCTCATTGTTACATCACACACACACACACACACACACACACACACACACACACACACACGAAACAAAGTGATACCTCACCTACAAGGAATTAAAATGTATGTTGTTAAAACCAAACTGACAGAGCTGGAGGTGGTTCAGTCAGTAGTGCTTGCCTGTTATGCATGAAGTCATTTCAATTCCCACAGTGGCGTAAAGCCAGTTACTTGGCACATTCTGTAACCCCAGCCCTTGGGAGGGAGATACAGGGAGATGAGTTCAAGGTCATCCACAGCTATTCCTGAAGTTTGAATCCAGCCTGGGGCTACATGAGGCCATATCTCAAAGACAAACAAAAAAACAAGAATGTAAGCCCATATTTCTCAACATTCAATGGTTTCTTTTTTTTTTTTTAAGAAAAGTTTACTAATGTGTTAATATTTTGGCAACATTATTGCAACAAGTTTAAAAGCCAGACAAACTACTATAGGTTTTAAAGGAACAAATGACAGTTTTACAATTAAATTATTACACAGATCTAAGGGGTTTACTAAATAACTACAAGGCCCAGAAAACAAATTAAATCTGAAAGATTAAATCCAGTATTAGTACCTACAATATCTCTAAGTTCAACTTGTAACTGCTTTGTTCATTCCTTATGTATCTTTTTGTTTTGTTTGTTTGTTTGTTTTTTCTGGCTGTCCTGAAACATACTCTGTAGACCAGGCTGGCCTCGAACTCAGAAATCCGCCTGCCTCTGCCTCCCAAGTGCTGGGATTAAAGGCACTGCCCAACCATTCCTTATGTTTCTTACCTTCTCCAAAACATAGTGTTCTCAAATTCCTAAACAAAAGGACATAAGAAATTCCAACACTAAGAGAGCATAGAGATAAAGAAGGGCAGAGCTGGGGCAGAGCTGGGGCAGGTGTGTGTGTTTAGGACACTTGCTCGTTACATGCTGGGGCAGGCGTATCTGATGGCTAAGTATCTGCTTACTGTGCTTACTTATCTGTGTACTGAACAAGCAACACACAATATCTCCCCAACATTTCGAGGTAAATCACATTAACAGAAATGCTTTCAGAGAAACAACATGAATTGCATTAAATACTGCTTTAATAATAACTGCAATACTAAAACAAGTAACATATATTATTCTCTCAAGGAGCCTCTGAAATTGAACAGCAGAAATCAGTCTCAAGATCTGAAACACATCAAGGCCAGTAGCTTGGGGAATCTGGGGTGTGGATCAGCCAGACCACAGGCATACACACCCTCAAAGCCTGTTACTAATCTGGGGGAAGAACTGAGCTAAGGCATGACTTGTGGAATCATAAAGCCACCTAGGAAACTGACCCAAGGGATGAGGAGAACCAATGAGACTAGTGTCAGGTAAGAAAATGACTGTCTTGGGCTGACCAACTGCCTGCTTTTTAAATGGCTTTGAATTTTAAAAAGTGAATTGCTTCCTTGTATTTTCTTGGAAACAAGTCAAAAGATCACAGAGTCCTACACAACTGGGAGACACAAAGTGGATGCTGAGTGACGAGCAGTCACTCCAGGTGTGGCACTGTGGCTCTGGTAGCAGAGACAAGAGAATAACAATCTGGAAAGGAGGTAGAGACACTCTGGTCGGCCAGTGGATAGATGAAGGTCCCAGCTGGAGGTGGGATTTGTATTCTGTGGTTTATCTTCCACTCACATCTCTGTCTTCATAGATGGTGATTTCAATAACTCGAAGTCCTCTCTCAATGGGATCTGTTAGGAGGAGGCCGTGGGGAGCATATATCTTCTCATTCTGTTCTTGAATGTATTTGGAAACTTTCTTCAAGACCTTTTCATAATGAGTTTCCATGCATAAGAAGATGGTATATGCTGTTAAACAAGCCAAACAGCCTTCAAGATATGACTGACCCTCAAGCTTCTCTGCTTCTTCAAAAAGATTATTTAGAGTTCTAACTGTTTCTTCAAACTGCTGTATATCAATCCTGTTCTCTAGCTCCGCCGGGAACTTGGTCTGGAACTGACAGCGTGTGCCACTGCTGAAGTCTCGCTGAACGAACACCTTCCCAGACACCAGCGCCTGCTGTGGCCTCATGGTGAGGACAGGACCTGGCGCTCTGCAAGTGTGGGCAAGACAGAGGTCAGATTGCAGGCCTAGAGCCAGCTCTCTGGCCCACCAGCCCTTTGGAGACACCTACCACCCAAAGATACCCAAGGCCTCCCCATTGCTGATCCCCTTCATTCATGGCTGTAGCTGAGGGCCTCCAGCTACCCAAGCCCAGGACCTGTGCCAACGCCCCCCCCAACACACACACACACACACACACACACACACACACACACACACACAGCCCTGGAAACACCCAACAGTTTCTTACATGCAACAAAATCAAAAGTGATCAAGCCAGTGGGGTAGCTAAGGGGGTAAAAGTGCTTGCTACCAAGCCTGCTGGATGAAACTTCAGCCCTGGGACCTACATGGTAAAAGAAGAGAACTAATTCCCACAGCTTGTCCTATCACACACACATACACACACAGAGAGTCACAGAGAGAGCGATACATACATACATAGAGACATATACACACATACACATAGAGAGACAAACACACACAAAGAGACATACAAAGAGAGTCATACACAGAGAGAGTCAGAGAGTCATACACAAAAAGAGACATACACACACAGAGACATACACAGAAAAACATACACACACACACACACAAGGCATACACACAAACATATACAGAGAGTCATATACATGCATAAACACACAGACATACACAGCAAGAAACATACACACAAACATATACACACAGAGAGACATATATAAACACACACAGAATCACACACTTACGATTTTTTTAAAAAATAGAAAACATAGGTTTTTAAACTGTGCTACTAATTAGCTATATGCACCCAAGTAAGTAGCCAATTACCAAATATTTGCTGGTATTCATAAGTAATTAGAGGAGTGGGGGTTGGACTTGCCCCATACTTCTTTCACTCCTATCCCTGGAAAATCAAAGACGTAACTTATACTTTTGGCTTTTTCTATGACTACTTAGATAACCTGTGCAAATAACTGAAGTATCCTGAATCTTGGCTGATGTAAAAAAAAGCAAATGATAGTGCCTTCAGGCCCCACGGGGCTGTGGTAAGAATTAAATGTTACATAAACATCTGGCATATGCTGGGCATATGGTAACTTTAGCTCCTGTTCTCTTTAGACCCGACCTCAGAAAACAGCTGTCTTATTATGAAGAAGGAACAATAAATGCTGTCATTTGGTACTCACAGTACCCCAAATAATCACTTAATACTGAGCCCCCAAATCAATAGTACAGTGTTTTCTCAATCCTAGCCCTTCAAGCAGCATCTCTGACTTCTACTGTCTACGTGCCAGTAGCAGCACTCTGGTTATGAAGATGCAAGATGTCTCCTGACATTAACAAATGTCCCTTTAGAGGTAAAGTCTGCACTCCTTACCCCTGGCTCCTGAGAACCCCAGCACTGGTGGAACATGACCTCACATTTTACCAGTACTTGGGTGTGATTTTGAGAGAGGACCCCTAGGAGATAAAAAAAAAAAATGTAGACAGACCGCAGGGTGAGGCCCTCATGAGTTAAGAGCCATAGGAAGAAGAGAGGAAAGCCTGTCCCTACTATGTGGGGCAGGGCAAGGAGGTGGCTGCCTGTAACCATAAAGAGGGTTTCAGCAAGAAGTGAACCAGCCAGATCCTGCATCTTGGGCTCAGCCGCCACAGAGTGGAAAACAAATTTCTCATTATTTGAGCCACCCTAGCCTGTGGTTTTTTAAAATATGGCAGCCATGTGCACTATAGAGATTTTAAATAGAATAGGGAAACTTGCAAAGCATCACAGGTAGGTATTAGTGACACACATCTTTTTAACTGTTATTGCTTTATTTTTGTGGGTGTGTGTCAGTAGACTGTCATGGTCCAGCCTTGACATTCAGCTACTGAGGTGGAACACTGGATGGCCCAGAAGCAGGACTTCTGGCAATTAACTCTCCTTTGTTATTCTGATGCCAAAAGCTGATGATGGCTTCTGGCAATTGACTCCTGCTGAGAGCAGTAGAAGATTAGGAAAGATACTTAATCACTTGGACTCTCTAAGGGAGACACTTGCTGGCCTGGAGAGCTTTTAGCTCATTAACTCTTTGTGAGCCATCAAGAAAGAAAAGGATAGAGAAAGTCATGCACACACACACAGACATGCACACACTCACACACACTCTCACACACATACTCGTCCAAGTCTGGACCACCAGTTCCATTCATTTCATATGTGCATGTGCACACTTATATACATACACATATACCTACATACATGTGTATATACATGCATTTAGATAGATAAACATATATACATAATGACATAGTGTATGTACATACAGAGAGACATATATACACATTTGGTGGATGGAGCAGAGCCCCAACAGCCACGTTTTGCTGTTTCTTTCAGTGCTTTTATAGTTTCTTAGACAAAAATTCTTTATAAAATTATCTCACAGATAAAATGTTACACAAAAGGGAGTTACAGAAAGATGTCCATAGTAAGCTCAAAGCAGCATTTATTCTATAAGCTCACTATAGTTCAAAGCACCAGTTTCCCATTGCTTTGTCATAGTGGCTTCACACTTGTGGCTTCATCCTTGGCCCTGACCTACAATGACTGTCTTCCCTTGATTACAAATATGCCCCAAGCCTCCTTTTCTTCCTAGTGCTATTCACATACTTGTGATACCAAACTCTATCTGTAGCTTTTTATTCTACAGGGGGCTTAAAAATACTTGAATCACTTCAGGAGTTCTATAAAATCATCATCAGGAATTATGAAATAATCAACTCGCCTAAACAGCATTATTACATGACAGTACATCTTTATATTATTAATCTTCAAGAAATTTGTCCAGTAGGGTGGCCTGATGCCCGGGAGTCATTAGTCTATGTAACAGAGGCAGGAAAGGCAGATCAGCACCAGAGCACTCCTGGGGTGAAGACTCTGGGTCCATGCCTCTCCAGACTGCACCCATCACAGCCCTGAAAAATGGTGGACCATCTCCAGATAACTCACTTGTCTGCCACAGCCTTTTCTATATGCCTTGTGCCAAAGGACAACTTGTTAAAGTTGGTTCTTTCCTTCTGCCATATGTGGGTCTCAGGGATTTAACTTAGGTCATTAGATCTATGGCAGGCTGAGCCATCTTGCCAGCCCTGATATAAATTTCCTACTGTAAGTTTCAGCTAAAAGTTTGAAAGCCACTACAAGTTGGGGAAATGGTTGATAAGCCTGTAACTCCAGCACTGATGGGCAGACACGGGCAGGGTAGCAGGGGATGGGGAATGGGGGTGGAGAGGGGGTTATTGCGAAGGCTTGCTGGCCTAGTAGAAACGGGGAGCTTCTGCTTCAGGGAGAGACAGAGTGATACAGGAAGACATGAGACATCTTGCTCTGGCTTCTACACATTCATGCCTAGTGTGTGCACCTGCACAATAAGTTACATGCATGACTTACACCATACCACCACCACCCACCACACACCCACAATCCCACAGACAGTTTAAAAGCCACTCTTCTGTACTTAGAAAAATCTTCTTTTAAAGCTATAAGCGTCTTAGTTTGGGGCTTATTGCTGTGAAGAGATACCATGACTAAGGCAACTCTTATAAAGGACAACATTTAATTGGCTTATGGTTTCAGAGGTTCAGTCCATTATCATCATGGCAGGAAGCATGGCAGCCTCCAGGCAGACACTGTGCTGGAGGAGCCTAGAGTCTGGATCTGAAGGCAACCAGGAAAGACTGCCCTCTGCAGGTAGCCAAGAGGAAACGCCATTCCATATTAGGTGGGGCCTGAGCATAGGAGTCTCAAAGCTTATCCCCACAGTGACAAACTTCCCCCTCAAATGGCCATACCTACTCCAACTAGGCCACACCTGCTAATAGTGCCACTCCCTGTGCCAAGCACATTCAAACCACCACAATAAGTGAGGGGCTGGAGAGATAGCTCAGCAGTTAAGAGCACTGGTTGCTCTTTCAGAGGTTCTGGGTTCAATTCCCAGCACCCACATATATGGGATCTGATATCCTCTTCTGGTGTGTAGATGTACATGCAGTTGAATATCCATATACACAAAAGAAATAAATGAAGTTGTAAATGATCTCATTTCATCAGAAAGCCTTGTAAGGCAGGCTGGAGAGATATCGGAAAATTAGGCTTCAGGTCAACCTAAGAACTTGTTCTCTGAGTTACACAGCTTGCTAAAAGAAAGATATGGGGCAGAACACAAATTGTCAAACTTGAAGTAAAAAGGACTCACCTGCTGGCTGTTTCATGAAAATTTCCTATAGGTTACAAAAGAACAGGTACGTCAGTGTCAGAGGGTTTCAGTAGTGGGTCTAATCATTAGAATTTCATATCAGAACATTAGAATATTAAGACTCCTTTTTCCACATTGACTTGGTATATCCATGGTTACCTGTGGGGATGAATATAGGGTAAACAGAAACCAATTTCATATGAGCTGGGTTCTTTGCTCCTCCAAACGACCTGACACACTTCTCTCTCCCCTTTCCTCTATTAACCCCTAGAGTCAGCCCAACTGCCCTCCGGGAACATCTTCCATTAGTCCCCAGGTAGGTTTATTGCACTTCTGTAACCTAGTCATATTTGTTCCCTGTAATTCACCCTTTCTCTTCCATCCTACAACCCAACCCTGAGGTGACAACTGTTCATTTTAAAACAGGCAAACCAGAGCCCCCTCCACAGCACTTACCCGTTCAATACCTATTGATTAATTTGGCAAGGACACATCGGCAGCTCCTAGAGAAGCAACAGGGTACTGTGTTCCGCTGAGGCGGAACAGAAGCTGCTCATCCTAGGAAGGGGTTTCGGCGTCCTCTTCAGGACGGGGAGCTTAGGAAGGCTTAAGCTTCCAGTGTGACGGGCCACCTCATCATGGAGGAGCTGCACTGCCTCGGAACCCACTCCAAGTGTGTACTGGTCACAGCCAAGCACCAGCTGTGTCCCCTATCTTCCTTAAAAGTCATGTTGGTCCCCTTAAGTCCTTGACAAGTCAGAACCCGCTCTTAAGGACCTTGGTTTAGGGAGCTGGAGATGAAGTACTTAATTATTTGTTTTAGCATTCTATATAGACTCCATCCCCACAGATACCAGGCAGCAGCCAGGTATAGTCTGCCCCATGGTTACCTGGCAACGGCCAGGTAGGCCTGGCCCTACAAAAGGGGCTGTTTGCTCCCTTCTCTCTCTCACTCCTGCTTCTCTCCCTTGCTCTTGGCCCTTTGTGCCCCCTCTCTCCATGTGATCATGGCCATCCCCTACTTCTCTACAGTCTCCTTCTCTCTGCCTTTCTCTGCCTCTGCTACCCTCTTAACTCCCCTCCCCATGCCCTAACGCCCTAAATAAACTCTATTCTATACTATACCGTGTATCTGGTCCCTCAGAGGGAAGGGATACCTAGGCATAGGCCCACCGAAGCACCTCCTCCTACACCTCGACAGGGTTTCTCTGTGTAGCCTTGGCTGTCCTGGAACTCACTCTGTAGACCAGGCTGGCTCGAACTCAGAAATCCACCTGCCTCTGCCTCCAAAGGCGTGCGCCACCACTGCCCGGCTTCAGAACACATTCTTATAGCTCTTTCTCTTTTTATGATCACAACAATCTGTACTTTTAGTTAGCACTCCAAGTGAGGATCAAAGACGGGAGGGAAATTTTGTTTCTGTCATCTATAGGATTAGGGCATTTTTTTTTCCCCTCTCAGTGGCCTTGCCTCTGAGTTAACTGTAAACCATATCACTAGTTAATCCAACGAATGCTTCTTGAAGAAAACAACTGGCCTTGGGGATATTTAACGTGTATCTGTATAGTCTCCCCAGAATTCTGACCTTTCTACTTTTAAATAAGAACTATTGTTAGCAGCTGACCCACGGAGGAGGGGTAAATGGGTCCAGCACTTAATTCCAATTACATCATTCAGCCTCTAGCAATAGGTGGAGCCAGCCAGAGTCACCATCAGGGTAAAAGGGGACTCTGGTAGAAAGTTCCAGAGAACGTTTTGGAAGAGGAAGAGGAGCAATCGATATTGAATTTATGAACTTTAAGTGGACCAAAGAGACAGTGCGGCCCTGAAACTTCAGTGTTTCCTCCTGCGTGGGAAGCGTGAGGAACTCTATTTAAAACACACACACACAAAAAAAAAACCCTTGATACTTTTCAAGTCGCTCGCACATACCCCACCCGAACTGGCCAGACCCAGAGGCGCTGACCTAGACGTTGAATCACCCAAGTTTCCTGCGCAGGCGCACTCCAGCCGAGCGGAGGCGCCGGGCTCTGGGGGAGGAGCCAAGGCCAGTCACGTGAGACTCACGGCACTTCTCCTCAATTTCCCTAAATGGACTTACACGGGGGTCCCCGCCTCTCGCGGTGCTCTGGAATGCGAGCAAAGGAGAGCTACGGGATAGGCGCAACCATTTGCTGAAGGAGGGGGGGAGAGCAGAATCACAATTCAAAAAGAGACTCGAGAAAGACGAGGAGTCAGTAATTAGACCGAGAGATCCTCCACACGGCCCTTTCAGCCCTAAGCTCCGCGTTCCGTACTCGCCATCGGCGCCTGCGCCCGCCATCTGCTCTGACACCTTCCCTGAGGCCCCCTCCCGTCAGGGCTGGCCCACAGAGGCGTCGGAGAATGGCCGCTAGGCTTCCTTCCGGTTCGCGAGCGGAGGCCGGAAGTGGCTGTTCTCGGGCGGCTGGAAAGTTAGAAAGTCTGCGAGGGCGGCGGCAGAGCTTCGCAGAGACGCTCACTCTCGGTTCTCTCCGCTGAGCAGGGTGAGTGGTGCTGGCCGCGGGGCGGGTGCAGCCCGGCCGAGGAAGGTGTCCCCGCGGGGCGGCGGTGTGCGCGGGAGCCGCCGGGAGCCGCGGCTTGGGGAGCGCACCTGGGCAGGTGTGCCTGCGCGAGCCGGGGGAGGGCCGGGGAGCCGGGGGAGACCCGGGGCGCAGACCTCGCTCGGCTTCCCAGACTCGGAGCTTGGGAAATGTTGCTGAGCTCGCCGGCGCCGCGCGCCTTGGACCACTGCCTACCCGCGAAACCAGAGCCCCACGGCTGACTCCGGAGCTCTGTTGGGTTGCTAACGTAAACTTGCGGGGATCGAGGGAGTGTGCGGATAAAGCCGTAGCACAGCCACCCTGGGCAGCTGTCGATGCAGCTGCGCGGCTACGGTTAGTAGCAGGAACCCGTACAAAGTTGCAGCTCAAGTGTGAGAACTTTTTAAACCGGTAGAGGAGATTGGAATTTCGTTTGCCCGTCGAGGGGGCGAGGTCGACTCTACAGAGGAGTCTTTCACTAGGCATATAAAAAATATGTTATTAGGTCTTTAGAGATCTTCTAAGATTTTTAACTTCTGAAGTGCAAAACTTGTATCAAAAGGTGACGAAAGCGAATCTTCACTTAAATTGCTGGTATTTTCTCTTTTTTCTGGATGGCCTTTGATGAGGATTAATTAGAAAAGCATTTTGTCAAAAGTGAGGTGTATAGTTGACCAGTCAGTCCTGACAACTAATGACTTTTTTAAAGGTGCTCAGAACTTTTGGGTGTGGCTGTCTAGGAAAATCCAAGCTGACTCTTCAACCGGAAGTGTGCCTAAGAAGTAAAGACTTGGTTTTCCTTGACTCTGAAATACCAACTTGAAAATATACTAAGTCGGGCAGTGATGGCCCATGCCTTTAATCCCAGCACTGGGGAGGCTGAGGCAGGCCTGGTCTACAGAGTGAGTTCCAGGACAGCCAGGGCTACACAAAGAAACCCTGTCTCCAAAAAACAGAAGAAAAGAAAAGAAAATATACTTTTTTGTTTGTTTCTTCGAGAAGAAAATATACTTTTAAAACCTGAGTCTACCTAACCTACATGAGTCTGAGTGCTTACCTAGCATACGTGTGGCAGAACTGGAAAACAAACGACCCACACCATACAACATGCATTGCTACAACACTGTCTTGGTTTGAAACAGTGTTATACTCATTCCCATCTGTAAACAGAAACTCTCTTGACCACCCTTGCCCTTCCTTCTCTTTTGGTACTCTGAAACTTTCTGATGCTTGCCAGAAGCCAGCCAGCAAATCTTCCTGCCTTTTAAAGTTTCATACCAAAGACCTTAACAAAGCCTTCAAAGTGAGGATCTCAGGTGAACCTGGCATAAACCCTAATATTTGCAGTTTTATTTTGCTCTAACTTTTTAAGCTAACTTGAGCATTATTTTACAGCTTCACTTTTTCACAGCAAAGAGGATACTGCCACTCTCAAGGATTCTCTCTTGATATCACCGTGCTCCTTTACCTGAGCATATTCTGACCCTGCTTGTAGACTGGTGATGTTTTGTGTAGATGGGTGTTTGGCCATGTCCTGGCTGTGAAGTTCCAGGTGTCATCTTGAAAGAGTTGAGGCCTAGGGAGTTGCTTGCTCAACATCACATTACCAGATTTGGACAGAATTAACTTGTTGAAGTAAGACAAACATCTGATCTTAATTTTAAGGATAGTGATAATGTCACTTCCGAATGATAATGCATTGGGTTTGTAGTTTCCTCTCTGACCCTGTAGAAATGAAATCTCAGTGTTTAATGATAGGGTCTCAACGTGTATCCTTGGCTGCCTCCCAGTGTTAGCATTAAAGCACTCGCCTCCACCCGCTTCACTTTTTCATTACCTTTATGTATTGTTTTAACTTGAGTCATTCCTCTGGAATGGGAAGTATGTAGTTCATTGCCTAAGTTGGACCAATCATTGCACTGCATTCCTCTCCTGCTTTGTTTTAACTTCTTTAAGATAGGTCACATACGTGCTTTACACTTTTAAACTTTTGACAAAAGTGTTCAATGCTAATGACATTTGATATACATTAATATAATCAGCTGGTCCTTATACAGTTGAGTTAAGTATAGGATGAGCTAAATCTCTGTGTGAAGCTATTGTTGATGCTAAATAAAACCTTTTTTCTGCTACTTTATAATGCATTTACTAATTTTTAAATGCAAGCTTTAAGCAATAGGAAATATTAAAAATTACGTTACTTTTAACATTTTAAGCATTTTTATAAAGGAATTTTAAGAGTACCCCAATCAAATGTAGTTTTACATGAGAATTTTGTAGATGTAAAAAATTCACCTTCCTCAGCTATTTGACTTGTAATTCTCATCAATTTTTCAAATAACTGACATTCCAGAGTCATTGAGAGAAAGAAGACAATATTGTCATATAAAACAGGCTGTTTTTGAAGATGGTTTTTGACTTGCAAAGGCATGCTGTGCTTAAAATACTGAAGAGATGTGAACTAGTACATATGTGTACTGTCTGCACATTCTTGAGCACATTTAAGAGACAGTAATGATGTTCTCCTTGTGGCCTGGTGGTTAAACCATTTAGCTCAGAAGGGAAGAATACAGCCTTGTGTAGTAAATGAAATGTACAGCCTCCAGAGCACATTAGATTGAAAATACACACTCATGAACGGTTACAATAGGTTATAAAAGACAGTCTCAAAGGATAAATAAAAGTAGAAATTGGAGACTACATAATTGCCTTGCAATTATGGCATCTTTCCAGACTCATTCTGCTGTACCGCCCTGCTGTACCGCCCTGTGGTAGATAGCTGGCGTTGTGACTAACTATCCTATTAAATCTGAAAGCTGATTTAGATAAAAAGCAATGTGAGTGGAGCTTTTTTAATTGTTTCCATAGTTTTAGTCTATTGGTGTGTTGTAATCAAGGAAAGAATGTAAGAAATTGTTTTGTTTTATTTTTTTAACTCCTAGGAAACATTCTAAGGGTCACTTCGGGTGCTGGAATCTAGGTAGCGGTTCATTCTTTGCAGTCCACAGTCTTATTTTTAGAGCAAGGGCATGGTGCTTTGCCGAATCATGGCTGAATGTTGTTTTCAGAACGTAAGCTTTAAAACTGTTATCTTGGTCAGAGTGAAGTCAGTCGTGCCTGTTTTAGCCCTGCCTGGAGAATATAACTCCGCAGTGTCTTAGTCCTGCTGACCAGGACTCTGCACTCTGTCATCTCCACTTCACCTCTGAAGAATGGTATGCCAGGATTTTATTATCTAATACCTATGGGATTCTCCACTTCAAGCATTTTATATTGTTTTAAAGTTGATGTTCATGGGAAAAATTATATTTTTATTTTTAAGTTTTATAGGGTTAAATTTATTAGAGAACAAACATAGTATCTGTGATTTTTAAGGTGTTCTTTAAATGAAATTGCTTTATAACTTGTGCTCTGATTTCAAAAGAGAAGCTTTAGCTATAACTAGTGGATGAGTGCAGCTACAGTTCATAGAACAGGTCTGTAAAAGGCACTGTTAAGTCTCTAAGTACTATAAAGTCTGTAAGACTTAGCTCTCAGTGAATTTACCTCACATTCTGTGCTTTTACGTTAGCCTTTCATCAAAATTATCTTGAATATCCCTCAATTGTGGGTGCAATCTGAAGTGTTACCTGAATGTGGAAGAATAACATTTGTCTTAGAGAGTAGGAGGGGAGACCTGTTCAGTCAGTCAGCCTTGCCACTTCCCTTCTCTGGCCAGGTGGGTCAGGCTAATTTAGATGTGAGCTACAGAAGGATAAGGTTCTGAAAATATTAGTGTTTCCTAGCAGCCCCATTGTGCCCTTGTATGAGAACTGCTGTTTCCTATATGTCTACCTCCCAACCCTGCAACCCATGCACACCCTCTCCTTGGTTTTTATTTTTCTTTTGCTGTTAGGCTCATGGTGATAGTGGGAATATGTAATTTTGACGTACTGTTTGCTTTGACTTGATGTTGATTAGAATCTTTATTTTAAAATTTCAACTTTTTTTTTTTTTTTTTTTTTGGTTTTTTTCGAGACAGGGTTTCTCTGTTGTCGCCTTGGCTGTCCTGGAACTCTATAGACCAGGCTGGCCTCGAACTCAGAAATCCGCTTGCCTCTGCCTCCCAAGTGCTGGGATTAAAGGTGTGTGCCACCACCGCCCAGCTAAAATTTCAACTTTTAAGAGTGAGTAAACTCAAAACTCCAAGACTGGTTTTTCCCTTTTAGTTTGGTTGTTGGGATGAAATTTTTACCCAGTTATGTCACCCCACTGAAACATGGCACTGACTGAGTAGTCTCAAGCGTATATAAAGACAATTCCACTTATTTTTGTTAATCACTATTTTGATTCATACTTAGTACTCTTAGGTACTGATTTTATTCCTCTTGAATTCTTGCTTAATTAGGATTTAACCGCCACCATGTCGAGCAAAAGGGCAAAGACCAAGACCACCAAGAAGCGCCCTCAGCGCGCAACGTCCAATGTGTTTGCCATGTTTGACCAGTCCCAGATCCAGGAGTTCAAAGAGGCCTTCAACATGATCGACCAGAACCGGGATGGCTTCATTGACAAGGAAGACCTGCATGACATGCTGGCTTCAATGGGTAATGTCCACTTTCAATGCTGATGTATTTCGTAGAATTTCCTTCATATTTTTCATGAAGCAGTGTTTCCTACTGGGCACATGAATATTCCTGTACCTATCTCTGGATTGAATGGGAGGGCTGTGTGTCTCTGTGTTCCTACATGCATGTGGGTTGGTGTTTGAGAAAGTGAGGGCTGAAGAGCTAGATTGCTGAGAGGTAAGAGTGCATACTGCTCGCAGAGGATGCAGGCTTGGGGCCCTGCACTCACACTCAGTAGCTCAGTCACCTGTAACTGCAGCTGCAGGGAGATAAATGCCAGCTCCTTTGGATTCTGTGTGGGCTGCTCTCAACGTGCATGTGACCCCCCTCCCTAGTTTTGCTCTCATAAACCCAAATGTTTTTATTTCCTGAATGTTTACTGCGATTAATAATTGGTGCATTTCCCAATGTGGTTATGAGTGTGGCTCCTTTTATTCAGGAAAAAATCCAACTGATGAATACCTGGATGCCATGATGAACGAGGCCCCGGGCCCCATCAATTTCACCATGTTCCTCACCATGTTTGGAGAGAAGCTGAACGGCACCGACCCCGAGGACGTCATCAGGAATGCCTTCGCTTGCTTCGATGAGGAAGCGATTGGTAAGCCTTTAATCACAAAGTTTTTTAGTTGTGTAACAGGATATTAGTGACTTTAAGTGTAGTGAATCGGCACTGTGTAGAGGTTTTCTTTGCAGCTTTCTAGCCTGTGCTCCTCAGGCACCTTACTGGTCCTCTCTTAAGTGTCAGTGATTGTCAGGGGTTCATTGGTTTGCGCTATCTAGTAAGAAAGCTGTATCTCAAAAAACAAACCATTAAACAAAAACTGTTAGCTACAGGAATGCCCAGTCTTTTGGCAGAAGAGAAAGCATGTGGGCATGTTCTCCAACATTTCTGCCTTGTGGCTCAGCAAGTGTGTGTAGAGAGGGAAGACACCTCTGACTAACCTGCCTTGCCTAGGCTAGTCTTAAATGCCAGGGAGTGTCATGGGCAGCTGACATAGGCATGGCCTCCTTGCTCTAGCTCTCAGGACTCTCCACAGTATGGCTGTCTTCTGATTTACGTGGTCCTCTCCCACAAAAGAGGCTCACATGAGCACATGTGTGATTTTATTTTATTTATTTATTTATTTATTTAT
>JADRCD010227966.1:0-16099 GCA_019843815.1 Montemys delectorum
CTTACTGCTTTTAAAATTCTTTCTTTGTTTAGTGCATTTGGTGTTTTGATTATTATGTGACAGGAGGAATTTCTTTTCGTGTCCAGTCTATTTGGAGTTCTGTAGGCTTCTTGTATGTTCATGGGCATCTCTTTCTTTAGGTTAGGGAAGTTTTCTTCTATAATTTTGATGAAGATATTTAGTGGCTCATTACATTGGCAATCTTCACTCTTTTCTATACCTTTTATCCTTAGGTTTGGTCTTCTCATTGCATCCTGGATTTCCTTGATGTTTTGGGTTAGGAGCTTTTTGCTTTTTGCATTTTCTTTGACTGTTGTGTCAATGTTTTCTATGGTTTCTTCTGCCCCTGAGATTTTCTCTTCTATCTCTTGTATTCTGTTGATGATGCTTGCATCTATCACTCCTGATTTCTTTCTTAGGTTTTCTATCTCCAGGGTTGTCTCCCTTTGTGATTTCTTTATTGTTTCTATGTCCATTTTTAGATTCTGGATGGTTTTGTTCATTTCCTTCACCTGTTTGATTGTGTTTTCCTGTAGTTCTTTAAGGCATTTTTGTGTTTCCTATTGAAGGGCTTCTAGCTATTTACCTGTGTTCTCCTGTATTTCTTTCAGGGTGCTATTTATGTCTTTCTTAAAGTCCTGTATCATCATCATGAGAAGTGATTTTGCATCTGAATCTTGCTTTTCCAGTGTGATAGTGTGTCCAGGACTTGCTATGATGGGAGAATTGGATTCTGATGATGCCAAGTAACCTTGGTTTGTGTTGTTTATTTTCTTATGCTTGCCCTCCCCCCTCCCACCCCCACTCCTGCCATCTGGTTATCTCTAGTACTACCTGCCCTTACTAAATCTGACTGGAGCCTGTCCTTCCTGTGATCCTGGTTGTGTCAGAACGCCTCAGAGTCAAGCTATCTCTGGGATCCTGGGATCCTGGGATCCTGGGATCCTGAGCTTGTTAGAGCACCTGGGAGTAGAGCTTCCTCTGGGTGTTTTGGGACTGGCTGCAGAGTTTGTGCCCAAGGTCTTCTCATTGCACCAGCCCAGATAGACCAGAAGGAATCTGAGCTACTGGGCTGGCAGAGTTCCTGTGTGCCTGGTCCCACTGGTCCCAGTTATTCCTGGTATTTGGACAGATGTTGTGTCCTCCACACCTCTGATCCTGGGCGTGTCAGAGTGCCTGAGAGTGGAGTTTCCTCTGGGTGTTGTGGTACTTGCTGTGGAGCTTGAGCTCAAGGTCTTCTCAGGGCACCTGCAGGTCCAGACAGACCAGAAGGAACTTGAGCCACTGGGCTGGCAGAGTTCCTGTGTGCCTGGTCCTGCTGATCCCTCTTTATAGTTTTATAAACACAACAGGTAAGCTTTAAAGAGAGTTTTGAAAGAAAGAAACCACATCTTGGAATGAATTGCAGCAAAGAAAGAGTGGTGCACTGTAAGTATGGAAGAGGAAATTTTTCAATCCAAAATTTAATGAATAAATGTGTGCTCCTACCAAACCTCATCTCCATGCAAGTTCAGAGACAACTTTTTGCTTCTACCTCTAAAACTTCTTCCAAAGCTGGTGCTATTGTCTTGGACTCAAAGCAAATTCCCAATTTAGTGAACACAGATCTTCAGTTGACAGTTTCTAAGTCAAGAGAGCTAGAGGTCAGCTGACACTGTAGTGTGGCCACTTTGATGGACAGCACTGTGGAAACTAGTTCTTTTATTTGTTGGTTTTGTGACATAGACAGAGTAGAACTGATAAGGTCCATTAAACCGTTATACCACAGTAAAGCACATCAGGATGCTTTTCAACTTAATCTGATGTGAGCTTGCCATTTGCCTATCCTTAGCAAATGATACAGAAATTAACTATCTCAACTTTCCGGTTCCTTAGAATTTGAATAAAGATGGCTAAGACAGACTTATTGTAGCACATTAGCTGTCTTCATTGTGTTTTTTTTTTTTTTTGAACACTTACATGTTGTAGGCAACAGATGTGTTGCATAATTACAAGGCCTAATGAAAAACTCATCTGCATCTGATTTCATTTATGGTAGCCGAAAGAAAAACATGACTTAATTTCTCGTGCAGAATCAAAGCCCCTTTCAGATCAGGAGCTGAAGCTTTCTTCCTGCATTCACTTCTCCCCACAGTGTTCTGCCTTATTGAAGGCAAATCAGTCACAGAATGGGATCTCTAAAGTTGAACTAAAGCCAACCTTCTCTTCTGGTACTCTTATTAGTGTCAAGTGTCTGTGACAGTAACAGAAAGTAGATCCAAACCTAAGAAACTCTCAGATGACGATGCCTGATCTTCTTTTAGGCTTTCTGATAAACCTGTGTATCTCCCCTCTGGAAATAAACATTAACCTTACTCCTGTGGAATGGTTCCAGAAAGCAGGAAGTAATTCTCATCTTTATTACCCTCCTTAGTAAATAGGTGTGTCTTTTGACCTGTGGAGACTATTTTTTAACTTCTTAGCAGCTCTTTGTTATGGTCTGAACAAGTTAAGTGAAATGTTTTCTCAAAGGTTTTGTTTGTTTGGTTTGGTTTAAATGACTTTTCATCTAGTAAATACTAATATTGCTTCAGCAATGACTATGATAGACAAAATACAATTGCATGGAAATTGAAATCTGGCTACAAAATGACTCAGATTGGCTTTTCCTTCCACATATAAGTGTTATAAATCTAGAGATGTTTCTATAATTAATTAGATATAGAAACTTCCTCAGTCCTGAGTTTTTATTAAATGACATGTCAACTATCTAAATTCTAAGTTATATGATTAACTACTCCTTATGTAGGAAGAAAAAAGACTACATATATGTGACTAGAATATTCAAATTACTTTATTCAAAATAGTTGTGTGATCATGATGATAGTCTATAAACCAATGTAAACAAAACAGTGATACAGTATATTTTTTGTGAGTAGGAAGACCTTTATAACTAAGTTTTGAATATTTTGTGATATTAATTACATCGAATACCCTTGGAACAAAATCTGAGCTGTAGTCTTGGAAAAATTATCAATATAATTTAGGAAATAACAATAATCAGAAACTTTATTACATAAGAATAATTGTGGCAAAGACTTGAATGTGAGGAGGTCATGTTAGTCTTTTAAAATGACAAGTTTTATTAAAAAGAGGGAGTTGGAGTAGAGAGGGTAATGGAGAGGATAAGAGTCAGAGAGAGAAAGGGGAGAAAGAGAGAGAGAGAAAAAAAGAGCACCTTGGTAGGATAGACAGCGGCAAAATTAGTGAAGATGTGAAACATCTATTTTTCTTTACTAAAGTTTCACTGTAGCAAAATAAACTATAATCAGAGGCCTCAGTATCAGGATTACCACTAGCTCATCGCTGCTAATTGTACCATTTCACTCTTGGGATGAATTCCTTTAAGATACTGAGAATGATCTCATTTTAGTAGAACACAGACATCCAAACATTCGTGTGTATGGCAATATCATACAGTCCCACCTCACACAACTTTCTAAATTGTGGGATTTACTACACTAGTTTTCTTTCCTGAGTCCCTCAGTGTACTTCTAGGTGGTGGACATGCAACCAAAGTGTTGTAATTTCTTGTATACAGGGTTGGAATATGTTTTAATTCATATTTATAAGTCAAGTTGCCTTTAGTTAATATGTATACTTCTGATACCTATAACAAAACATACCTTCATTATCACCTTTCCATGAATAAAATGAAAGTCACTCTGATTTCACCATCCATAACTTTCTTACACAATCCCTTAGGTGAAATTAGTAAAGAGAACATGTTGCAGAGGGAGAGCCCTTGGTCCTTATTGTTGGAGCTGTCCTGCAGCAAAGATAGGAGGAACAGTTATAGATATCTATTATTTTCTACTGTTTTCCCTCTCTGTCCTCAAGAGATTGGCAGTATTTTAAGAAGAAAGTATAATAGGCAAAACCAGAAAATTAGGAAGATTTGAATTCCAAGTTTTTTTTTCAAAATATTGTATAAAATTGTTTTAAGGAATAGAAGAAGCCAAATGTTCAGAGAAGGGCAGACAAGCAAAGTGCCTTGTCTTTCGGGGGGAATTTCTTATGTATATATTGATACTTTAATACTATGAAATATATGAAGATTAGAAGATTAAATGGAGCTGATTGTGTCAATTCTATCTCTGTACCTCCAAAATTAAATAAAACCAGGAGGCTATGAAGAATGGGTTCCTATGTTTAATACTTTATACAGTGATGCAAGACAGCCACCAAAGTCATCTTAATGATATACAATGAGTACTTGTGTAAAAACAAATGCCAGTGACTGTTGGTTCAGCCTTTGATGGATTCCACTTATATTTTTTCATTCCTTATTAATTATGTGTATGTTCAGAGAAAAGTGTCTATGTGTTATAATGTGCATGAGGAAGTCACAGGCAAACTTGTATGTCAATTCTCTCCTTCTACCAGTGGCTTAAAGGGATCAGACTTAGTGACAAGCACCCTCCCTACTTACTAAGATACCTCATAGCCTCTCCCACTGTGTTTTAAGAATCTTTCCCAAGCTGGGCTATGGAGGCATACAGCTTTGATATCAGCACATAGGAGGCAAGAGGCAGGTGGATTTCTATGAGTTCCAGGTCAGCCTGGTCTACAGAGCAAGTTCTAGGATAGCCAAGGCTTCACCAAAAAAACCCTTATCTCAGAAAAAACAAAAGCAACAACAACAACAACAACAACAAAACTTTATCAATAAAGAAACATGTGTCAGAAAAAATTCAAATGCTGTAGTTCAAGGCAGAGCATGGCCTAGCACATCAAAGGCCATATGCAAAACATTATTCCTAGTAACTATAAGAATTTCTATGAATTTCTGAATAAGAATCGCAGGGATGGTCTGTCTCTGCAGTAAACAGAGACATAAAAAGGACAGACTAGAGAAGGTCTCAGAGAACACAAATACACTTTGGTGGCTTTATAGTACCTAAGTACTGTTTCCACTGTGGCTTACCATGAGTCACTCATTTACATTAGTAAGGTCCACAGTTTGTTTTTGTTTTGTTTTCATTTTTTTCTAGAAATTTTATGTTTTTAAATTAATTTATTTTTAATTAATTAATTCACTTTGCATCCCAATATCAGATTCCCCTCTCCTCTTAGTACCTTCTCCCACAAGTTCTCCCACCATTTCACCCATCCGGATGTCATCCCTCCTGTGATGATTTGTATATGCTTGGCTGAGGGAATGGCACTATTAGTAGATGTGGTCTTGTTGGTGAAGGTGTGTCAGTGTGGGCATGGGCTTAAGACCCTCATTCTAGCTGCCTGAAAGTCAGTTTTCCACCAGCATCCTTCAGATGAAGATATAGAACTCTCAGCTCTGGCTGCACCATGCCTGCATAGATGCTGCTGCCATACTCCCACCTTGATGATACTGGACTGAAACTCTGAACCTATAATGCAGCCACAATTAAATGTTGTCCTTTATAGGACTTGCCTTGGTCATGGTGTCTGTCCACAGCAGTAAAACCATAACTAAGACAATGCCTCCACTAACGCCCCTTCCCACTAATCAAGTTGCTGCAGGTCTAAGCACATCCTCTTCCATTGAGGCCAGACAAGACATTGCATTTAGGGAAGTGGGATTCACAGGCAGGCAGATATGCCACAGGCTCAGGGACAGCCACCGCTCTAGTTGATGGAGGACTCCCATGAAGACCAAGCTGCTCATCAACTACATATGTATAGGGGGCCTAGTCCCAGTCCATGATAGCTTTTTGGTTGATGATTCAGTCTCTGTGTCCAGTCTCAAGTGTCCAGGTTATTTGACTCTATTGGTTTTCCTGTGGAGTCCCTGGCATCTTCAGATCCCTCCATCCTTCTACCAAACTCTTTAGTAAGACTTCCCAAGCTCCATCTAATGTTTGACTGTGAGTCTCTGTATCTCTTTAAATTGGCTGCTGGATGAAGCCTCTCAGAGGACAGTTATGCTAGGTTCCTGTCTGCAAGTATAACAGAGTATCATTAATGGTATCAGAGACTGGTTCTTGTCCATGGGATTGGTCTCAATTTGGTGCGATCATTGGTTGGCCATTCCCTCAGTCTCTGCTCTGTTTTTGTCCTTGTACATCTTGTAGGAAGGGTACATTTTGGGTGGAAGGTTTTGTGGGTGAGTTTTTGTTCTAATCCCTCTACTGGAAGTACTGCCTGGCTACAGGAAGTGGCTTCTTCAGGATCCATATCCCCCACTGCTAAAAATCTCAGCTAGAAAGGCCCCATAGACCCTCTGCGGTCTTTCCCCATCCTAGGTCTCTGGCATATCCTAGAGTTGCTTCATTGAAGTGAAAATTTCTGGTTTCTTTGGAAACTCAGGTCATATGACATTGTGCTGGGTCAGACAGGTGAAAGGATATTTTGATGAAGCAGACACAGGTAAAAGGTTGTTTTTGCTGAAGGAGACATGTGATGTTTAGAAAGATTATAAATATTACCCCACAGACAGTGGGAGGAGGCTTTGGCATTAGTTCACCTTGCTCTGCCTTGCTAGTCTTTGTTAATGATGCTCTGGTGTTAGTTTGCCTTGCATTGGATTGCTGATCTTTGCTTGTTGTAACTTAGAGAGTAACACGATAAAGAATGTCTCATGATGTTCTGCCAGCTTCCTGCCACTTCTGAGGACTTAGGCCATTTGATGGGGTCTCCATGTTTCTTCTGGATCAAATTACTGTTGCTGGATCATGAGTGGTGATGGCTAAGTGGACTTTACTTGCAGCTGCTGTCTTGTGTTGGTGTTTTGCTACAGACTGGACTGATGACAATGAAGATTGGAATAGCCTCAAAGAATTTTTTATAAATAGGTTCACAACTCCAGTTTCCTATTAACCTTTCTTTTCTACTGCCTCTGATAGGTGGGGAACTAGAGAGGAGGTTCAAGTTTTTAAGAACACTTATTAAAGTGGGCTTTGAAATGGAGGAGTTTGGGGAAAGAAGGAATGAGCAACCCAAAGAACAACAATATCAACCAACCGGACCCTAGAGCTCCCAAGGACTAAATCACCAACCAAAGAGTATACATGGGAAGGATCCATGGCTCCAGCTCATATGTAGCAGAGGATTGCCTTATCTGGCATCAATGGGAGGGGAGGCCCTTGGTCCTATGAAGACTTGATGCCCCAGTGTAGGGAAATGTTAGGGAAGTGAGGCAGGAGTGGGTGGGTGGGTGGAGGAGAACCTTCATAGAAGCAGGAGGAGGTGAGATAAGGTAGGAAGTTTGCAGAGGGGAAACCAGGAAGGGGTATAACATTTGAAATGTAAATAAATAAAATAACCAATTAAAAAAAGAATACATTTCTAAGCTGACACTCACCCCACAGTTGATTTCCTTTCTCATTCCCCTACTTTTCCTAACTTGCCCCACTCCCCTTCCTCTTATTCCACCCAGATCTTTCCTTCTGTCAACCTCTGATATCTATTTTGTTTCCACTTCTGAGAAAGAGTAAACCATCCTCCTTTCTGTCCCCCTTATTATTTAGCTTCTTTGAATCTGTTGATTATAGCATGGTTAGCTTGTAATTTGTAACATTCACTTATAAGAGAGTACATACCATACATATCCTTTTCGGTCTGGGTTACCCTCAGTTAGGATGATATTTTTCTAGTTCCATCAATTTGCCTGGAAAACTCATAATGTCCTTGCTTTTCATGGCTGAGTATTATTCCATTGTGTAAATGAACCACATTTTCTTTATCCATTCTCCAGTTGAGGGACATCTAGGTTGTTTCCAGTTTCTGGCTATTATGAATAAAGCTGGTATGAACATAGTTGAGCCAGTGTCCTTGTGGGATGGTGGAGCATCTTTTGGGCATATACCCAGGTATAGTATAGCTATGTCTTGAGATAGAACTATTCCAAACTTTCTGAAAAATTGCCAAACTGATTTTCAGAGTGGTTGTACAAGTTTGTACATCCACCAGCAATGGAGAAGTGTTTCCCTTGTTCTGCAACCTTGCCAGCATGTGCTGTCCTTTGAGATCTTTATCTTAGCTGTTCTGATGGGTGTAAAGTAGAATCTTAGAGTAGTTTTGATTTGCATTTCCCTCATGGAAGTTGACTCTTACTTTAGGTACTACTTGGCTATTCAAGTTTCGTCTGTTGAGAATTCTCTGTTTAGCTCTGTACTCCATTGTTTTCCTTGGGTTATTTGAATTGTTGGTGTCTAGCTTCTGGACACATTTTGGATATTAGCCCTCTGCCAGATGTAGGGTTAGTGAAGATTTTTACCAATTTGTGGATTGTCAGTTTGTCTTAATGATGGCGTCCTTTGACTTACAGATGCTTTTCAGTTTCATGATGTCCAATTTTTAAATTTTTGACCTTAATGCCTAAGCCATTGCTGTTCTATTCAGGAATTTGTTTCCCATACCAAGAAATTCAAGGCTATTTTCCACTTTCTGTTCTATTAGATTTAGTGTATCTGGCTTTACATTGAGGTCTTTGATCCATTTGGACTTGAGTTTTGTGCAAAGTGATAAATATGAATCTATTTGCTTTCTTCTACATGCAAACATCCAATTAGACCAACAGCATTTATTGAAGATGTTTTCCCTTTTCCATTGTATGATTTTGGCTTCTTTGTCAAAAATCAAGTGTCCATAGGTATGTGGGGTATTTTCTGGGTCTTTGATTTGATTCCATAGACCAACCTGTCTGTTTCTGTACCAATACCATGCAGTTTTTATTACTACTATTCTGTTGTACAGCTTGAAGTCTGGGATAGTGATACCTCCAGAAGTTCTTTTATTATTCAGGATTATTTTAGTCATCCTGTTTTTTTTTTTCCATATGAAGTTGAGAATTGTTCTTTTCAGGTATGTAAAGAATTGTGTTGGAATTTTGATGGGAATTTCATTGAATCTGTAGATAGCTTTTGGGAAGATGGTCATTTTCACCATGTTAATCGTACTGACTGATCAACATGAGAGATCTTTCCTTCTTCTGATATTGTCCTCAATTTCCTTCTTCAGCGACTTGAACTTCTTGCCACACAGATATTTCACTTGCTTGCTTAGAGTTACACCAAGCTACTTTATATTATATGTGGTTATTATGAAGGGTATTATCCCTCTAACTTCTTTCTATGCCCGTTTATTGCCTATATAAAGAAGGGCTACGGATTTCTCTGAGTTAATTTTGTACCCATGCACTTTGCTGAAGGTGTTTCTCAGCTGCAGGAGTTCTCTGCTAGAATTTTTAGTTCCCTTAGAATTCACTTATGTATATTCTTATATCATCTGTGAATAGTGATACTTTTACTTCCTCTTTTACAATTTGTATCCCCTTGATCTCCTTTAGTTGCTTTATTGCTCTAGATAGAGCTTCAAGTATATATTGGAGAGACAGGGAAAGAGTGGACAGACTTGTCTTGTCCCAGATTTTAGTGGAAATGCTTTACATTTCTATCCATTTAATTTGATATTGATTATTGGGTCACAGTACATTGCCTTTATTTTTATTGGATATTTTATATATTTATATTTGAAATGTTATCCCCTTTCCAGGTTTCCCCTCCAGAACCCTCCTATTCCATCATTCCTCCCTGTGCTTCTGTGAAGCTGCTCCCCTTCTCACCCACCCACTCCCACCTCATAACCCTTTACCTCCTTCAGTCCTTTCTCTAACTCTTCCATTGGGGACCCTGTGCTCAGTCCAATAGTTTGCTGTGTGCATCCACTATATCAGGCTCCTGACAGCAAGTACTTCTTGGCATTAGCAATAGTGTCTGGGATTGGTGTCTGTATGTGGGATGGATTTCCCAGGTGGGGCAGTCTCCGGATGGCCTTTTCTACAGTCCCTGCTCCACACATTGTCCCCGTATTCCCTTTAGACTGGAGCTATTCTGGGTTAAAAATTTGGAGATGAGTGAGTGGCTCCATGCCTCAACCAGGGGCCTTGCCTAACCTCTGGACATGGTCTCCATAGTTTCTTCCCCCGGCCTTTGTTGGACATTTCAGCTATTATCATCCCTGTTAGGTCCTGGGAGCATCTTGATTTCTAGGCATCTGGGACTTGCTGGTGGCTACCCCTAATTCCCCATGCCCCATTGTTACATACCTCTGTTCAAATTCCTAACCCTCTGTATATCATTCCAGTCTCCTCCCATACCTCATCCTGTCCCCCTTTTCCCCCTCTTCCTCCCCCCTTCCTCCCAAGTTCCTCCCACCCTCTACCTCTGGTGAGTATTTTTTCCCCCTTCTAAGAAGGATGGAAGCATCCACATTTTGGTCTCCCTTCTTCTTGAGCTTCATGTGGTCTGTGAATTCTGTCTTGCGTATTCCCAGCTTTAGGGCTAACATCCACTTACCAGTAGGTGCATACCATATTTGTTCTTTTGTGACTGAGTTACCTTCTATGATTTTGTTGAAGAGGTTTTCTGTACCTTGTAGCTGGAAATCCTCTCCTTCTACTATTATTTTTGTGTTCAGTGTTTTGATAGTGTCCTAAATTTCCTGGATGATTTGTATCATGAACATTTTTAGATTTTCCATTTTCTTTGACTGATATATTGATTTCTTACATTGTGTTTTCTGCACCTGAGATTCTCTCCTCTTCCATCTTCTGTATTCTGTTGGTGATGCTTACATCTGTAGTTCCTGTTGTCTTTCCTAGGTTTTTCATCTCCAGGATTGCCTCAGTTTGTGTTTCTCTCTTTCTCTTTCTTTCTTTCTTCCTTCCTTCCTTTCTTCCTCTCTTTCTTTTTTTCCAAGACAAGGTTTCTCTGTGTAGCCCTGGCTGTCCTGAAACTCACTCAGTAGACCAGCTTGGCCTCGAACTAAGAAATCCATCTGCCTCTGCGTCCTAAGTGCTGGGATTAAAGGAGTGTGCCACCACTGCCTAGCTTCAGTTTGTGTTTCTTTTTTTTTTTTTATTAGATATTTTCTTTATTTACATGTCCTATTTCCCAGTTTCCCCTTCAAAAAAATCCCCAGAACAATAACAAGAACAAACCCCTGTTTCTTCCCCCTTCCCCTTGCTCACCACCCCACCCTCTCCCACTTCCTGGCCCTGGCATTCCCCTACACTGGGACACAGAACCTTCACAGGGCCAAGGGCCTCTCCTACCATTGATGACCAACTTGGCTATCCTCTACTATATATATGCTGCCGGAGCAATCAGTCCCACCATGTGTACTCCCTGGTTCGTGGTTTAGTCCCTGGGAGCTCTGAGGGTACTAGTTAGTTCATATTGTTGTTTGTCCTAAGGGGCTGCAAACCATTTAGCTCCTTCAGTCCTTTCTCCAGCTCCTTCGTTTGGGGACCCTGTACTCAGTTCAATGGATGGCTGTGAGCCTTTACTTCTGTATTAGTCGGGTACTGTCACAGCCTCTTGGGTGAATGCATCTGTTTCCCCTTTCAGATCTTGGACTGTTTCATTTATTTCCTTCTCCTGTTTGCCTTGTATTTTCCTGTATTTATTTATGTTTAATTGCTTTCTATTTTAATGCCTCAATCTGATTGAATGTATTTTCCTGTATTTCCTTTACAGATTTATTCATGTCTTCTTTAAAGGCTTCTATCATCTTTATAAAATTGGATTTAAGAACCTCTTCTTGTGTTTCAGTTTCATTAGGATATCCAGGGTTTGTGTAGCAGAATAGCTGTGCTTACTGGTGTCATATTGTTCTTGGTCTTGTTGATTGTGTTCTTACACTGTCCTTTAGGCATCTAGTTTTCCCTGATGTTGTCTGTATAATCCTCATGGCAGCAAGAATTTTGGAAAAGTTGGAGGTAGTTGTAGGCTGGACAATGGAGGTCAGGGTACCTGACTCTGTTGGCTGTGCCTCTGAGAGTCCTGACTGGCAAGAGATTGGTAGAGTAGGGTTCCAAGCTTGTTAGTCTTGGGACCCCTAAAGGTTTCCATAGAGAAGCAGAAGACTCTTGGGTTCCCTCCTGACCCCAGGGCTCCTCAGGACCAAAGAGCTAGCAGCCCATGGCTAAACAATGGGGCTTAGAGCCTTGTGAAACTTCCCTCTTTCCACTTTCATTTTCAAACATTATGGCTGGGAAGAATTCTTTCAAAATCTTCAATGCAATTTTCCTTCCTTTTCTGATTTTAAATCTTCCTCTGGCCACTTCCTCTTCCCTCAATGTTTCTGAACATGTCCCCATTTTATTGTGGCCCCAACATTCTTTCTCCATTGTTCTCTTCTTTCCAAATAAGTATTAGTATATATTGGAAAAAATCCTTCTCTAATTGTTTTGTTATTTTAGATATTCAAAATCCTGTTGTTAATAATGTATATTTATATTCATATATATATGTGTATATGTACATATGCAAAGATGCATATACACACATATATGCACATGTAATACAAATATATATATACATATATACATAAATGTGTGTGTATGTGTGTGTGTGTGTGTGTGTGTGTGTGCTTGTATGTCTGTGTATCTGTGTGTCTTTGTGTCTGTGGGTTGGTCTTTTGAGACAAGATTTCTTTTTGTAGCCCTGGCTGCCCTGGAGCTCAATCTTAGGCCATACTGGCTTTGAGATCAGAGATCTACTTGCCTCTGCCTAAAGGTATGTATCATTACCATCCTGTATCAATATGAAATATTTTTACAGTTCTTTTGTTAAATTCTTTAACAACAAACTTTGAATTTAGTTTATAAGTTACCAATGAAAACTTTGTTTTTAATTGTTTTAAGATGATAATTTTGTTTTAGTAAATGTAGAAATAATTATTATATGTCACCTTTGAGAGGTATTCATTGGAAGTTAGAAATGATACTTTTATATGACAAATTACCAAGATTCTAAACATTTAAAGTTTTACTATTTGTATTTCAGGATAAAAGGCAGTCACTTTTATTAAATATGTTCCATTTCATGTATTTGGTAATCCACTAGGAAAATATAATCTGGCAAAAGACATAAGGTAGGCATATCACAGTGCAATTTACTGATACTGTAGATATACCTGGCTTACAAGCAATGATGTCAGCAATTAAATCCTGGTCTGTATCGCTTCCAATTCTATATGCTTTCAGTGTGTAATATGTCTGATACATCTACATTTATTATGTAAAACTACAAGGAAAAGTTCTTATGCCTCATGATGTGACTCAAACCCTTTCATAGGACTGTTTGCTCTCTGCAGATTTTCGCTCATGGGGATGGCACTTCAGGAACGATCAGATTAGACGCCTGCTTCTTACTTTAGGGAGATCTCAAAGCCAAGAATGAAGCGATCTGGCAGAGCTCACAAAGCTAAAAAAGAAATTCTGACATCTTTTGTAACATCTCATTTTGATTTAAGTACTGACCATGTAGATCTCACAGGGGAGAGTGCAGTGGTAGGCACAAGGAATTGAGAGGATGCACAAAGTTCCCTCATCATCTGAAGAAATGTGAAATTGATACTGTGGAGGTGATCTTATCAAGAGCAGAACTGGTTTCTGTCCTTTTGGATCAAACACTCCCATGTCCTATAAGAACATATTGAAGAGGAAGAAAATTCAGTCAGAAAAAAGAAAAAATGGAAAACTCACTTGGAAATTTTGCTGTGTAATGTGTAATAAAAGTCAACCAAATCATGGTTCAGTGGGTAAAACATTTGTTGTATACTTGTAAAGACTTGAGTTAGATCCTTAGAATCCAGGTGAAAGTTGCTCTGTGAGAGTGTGGGCATCATGTGCTTCCAGTGGGAGTTAAGCAGAGAGAGAAATCTCCGCAGAGAGCTAGCTAGCCAGACTAGCCAAAACTGGTTCAGACTAGCCAAAACTGGTGATCTCTGAGCCAGCAAAAGACCCTGTCTCAATACTTAAGGTGGGAAGTGATAGAAGAAGCCACCTGAGGTCAACCCCAGGCCTTCATGCATACATACGCATGTGCATATGCACACCACACATATGTGTCCATAAGTTGTAAATACATACAAACACATGCACATCAACCATTCATACAAAATTTTGCCAGGTTAAAAAAAAATAGTAGTTGCTTTCTTATTGTTACATTTGATAAATGCGCACCAGAACACATTTCTACCAGACTTCCATCATTTTGCCTATTCCCATGCTGTTATGTTTCCCCAGTACTCTGTATATCTATGTCTCCCCCTGTTCACATGTCCATTCATCCACCTGCCCTTTTCTCTCAGCCAGTAAGAACAAGACCTTGAGAACTGTGTTCACACAAGTGGGGATGTGCTCAGTTACCTGTGTGAGTGTTCATTTTCATCCCCTGAGAATCTGAAGTAGTTGAAGAAGCTTTGCCTCCAGTAGAAACCTAAAACTTCTGTCTAACTAATATTTTAACTATGTGCTGGTTTAAATAATCACATACATAAATGGGGATTTCTCTGCTAATGGGGAAGGACTCAAAATGCTGCTGTAATTATAATTGTCAATTTCAAACTCTTACTTTCTCTGCTTCCTTCATGGCTTTTTCCCCCTGTTTATCTGTGAGTGATTTATTACTCCCAAGAAAAAGAATACAATTTAATAAGGTTTCTTAGCAATTGCATTTCAATCTTCCCTTTGAACAAATAGATGTCCTTCACTGATAATGAAGGACAACCCAATTGAAAAATGAAGCAAGGTTATGGATTGGCAGTTTAAAGGAATTTAAAATATTATAATTCTAATCAATAATTCAGTAACCAATATAGGCATGTAACTTTTAAAACTGCTCAAAAGTTACTGATCACATTCAATTTGTGTGGAGATGGGGAAAGTCAGAGATGTTGCTATACTTTTAATGGGGAGAGAAATAAAAATGGTCTCTTTCGAAGAGCAACTTGGCAACATCAGTCAGAACTTTAAGTTTATGTGGCTACAATTCCACGACTGCTTCTGAGAATAAATGCTGAGTAATATGGATGTGGCTCACTATGGAATATATATTGGCTATCAAAATAGGGATAAACACAGATGGGAATACCTAAGATTCATCATGACATGATGAATAAATTTTTTAGTGTTTTATGTGTGTTAAAAGTAAATACTCTCAGAGAAGCTGACATCTCCTAGCAGTGTTTGTTGTGGGTGAGGGTAAGGAAAAGGCTAAAATATCTGTAATTTAAAGAAGAACTATTTCTAATATTCTATAATGTTATCATTTTTACCACCTAGTGATGTGACAAGAACTGAACACGTACTCTGACAAGATCATCTACTCCAGCAACTTCCCTTAGAGGTAGGACTGTTGCTGGGTCAGGTGTCTCTGGGGAGGAAGGACTTAGAGGTTTGGTTGTAGCCTTAGAGCAGGTGACAGGAGGAGTGAAGGTAGCTGCCAATGTGGGGCATTTGGAATGGTCTATAGCTGGCGCAGAAAAAGGGAGGGGTCTGGAGAGGCAGAGCTAGCAGGCTCTAGGGCATCCTGGTGAGGAGGAGAAACTGAGGCAGCAGTTCGGGATTTCGGTGGAGTGGAGACACGTCTGCGGTGAGAAGGGGGTGGTTTATTAGCTGGATGTAGCATTGTAGCATCATCTAGAAGAGGTTGTGTAGATTTCATGGCTAAGAGAAGTTGGGTTGGGGAACAGGAAGAGCAAAAGAAGGGATTGGAATGGAGATAGATGAATGCTTGGACATAGGGAACCTCCTTCCATTTACCAGTTCACTGGCAGTGTGTATTAAGATCCCTTAAAATAGTTGGATCTAGGGTGCCATTAAGTGGCCATTTTGCACTCCCATCTAGTTGATATTTAATCCAGATCTTATTGCAGAGATATATTAATTTTGATGCCTTCAAGTCAGGTATTAGCTTTAAAGATTTGAGATTTTCCAGGAGACATCCCAGTGGGGTTCCTGGAGGTACGATCGAAGACATTCTGGCACCCATTGGTGGGTAGTTGAATTATTCCTACCAGCGTCCTGAGAACAATCCAAGCGCCAAAGAGTTAACAGCCAAAGCTAGTGGTTCAAGTCTTCAAGAGAAACCCCTAGTGGATACCCAGCAGACCCCTGTGGCCTGCTGTGGAAAGCAACACACCCTGGATCCAAGGATTTTTCGACTGCTAGAGCCCAGAAAAAGATTGGGAATGAGAGCTGCTTTCGAGGGAGGGGCAACCAATGGCAGAAGTCCTAAGACATATGTCAACTGGGAGGCTTGACTGTAAACCCTGTGGTTCCCAGAGAAGG
>JADRCD010227967.1:0-17316 GCA_019843815.1 Montemys delectorum
ATGTCAGGGTATGTGGCTGACATTGAAGACAATATTTCTTATACCAACCTTTACAGGGTATGATTTTAAACAATGTTCAAGTGGTATACAAGGCTATGTATTGTAACAATTACGGGGTGGGGGTTATGTATTTTCCAAAGATTGTAGTTTCTATAACTTGCAAAGGGAAATATTTTTTTCCTAACGTGTTTTTATTTTGTAAGTAATAAAATCATAAAAGAAAGATGTTGGTTTTTATGACTATAGAAAGTGTCTCATGACTCATTTCTCTTCTCGACTGGGTGCTTCAAAACTCATTTTCTCTAGGAGACTGGCCTCTAGCCTTTTTGGTAGGCTGTGGTCTTAAATTTTCAAACTTTATCTGTTCCTCATACACAGCAAATATAATACCTCCAAAGTAAAGATAGTAATCTGTTAGAGACCTTCGCTTTTCTAGACCCCCAGAGCTTGGAGCAGCTTTGGAGCTGTGCTGTCTTTAGAGAGTCTATGGCTAGGTACTATAGTGTCCTAGGAACTCATTCTACCCTCACAGTGTCCCCTGCTACCCGCGGAGTCATTATACCTGAGGTTTTACAGCTGTGCTCTAACTAAGCTTTTGACCTTGACCCAGCTGTCAAGGTCAGGTGTCTTCCTGAAGGCCTGCCACTGTCACTTCAGTTTTCAGGAAGCCACAGTGGAGAGTAATGGTTCACACTGTTGTTCCTATATGGCCCCCCCCCACTCCCTCTTCACTGTGGTTTCCCACATCCCAACACAAATGTGGTCCTGGGATCACAAATGTGGTCCTGGGATCAGCCTTTCCATCAAGGACTTTGCCTGAGAAGTCCTTCCTCTTTTCCCTCCATTTTTCTTTCATGTGTCCTCAGAGGCCTGGGCCTCCGGTGGCTGAGCTTCGAGCTGTGATTTCTGATTCTTCTGCTTCCACCAGCTTCTCACCCTCATTAATCCCTTTGGAGGAGGGGATTAGTGCCAGTTCATTAATTCCCTTGGAGGGAGGACATTAGTACCTGGTTAGGTAGTAGAAGATAGGTGTAGCGTTTGCCACTTTGCATTGAGGCAAACGATATACCTAGGCCATTTTCATTTGTTAAATAGAATACTATTCTCACTAGTGAGTGGCATGGACTTCAGACCAAAAAAGAAACACAAAAGCTTAAGCACTGACCTGTAAGTAAGATCTTTCCCATAAAAGTGACACCCCCCTCTGAGCCCGTCCTCCTGAGAAGCCTTACCAAGAACTGCATGCACCCTGGTCTCCAAATGCAGACCTCACCCAGCCCCTTTTATAAGTGCAGGCTATAGTGGCTGGGCACCTCTTCTGTTCAGGCCGAGCTGTCCACAGAGGGCCACTGAAGGCCACCGCTTCTCTTATTAACGAACACATCTCAACGCACAGGTGTGACTTTTCCCAGTTGGCACTAGTGCATTTCCCCTGTAAGAAGATGTTTGATTTGGGGACTAGGCCTAACCCTCCACGTGGTTCCTTTGAACTAGACATGACTGCTCTAGCTTCTTTGCTTATCCACTAAACACGACGACTCCTATAAGTGGCAAGAGAGCTACTTTCCCCCCATACCACCCCATCCTTTCCTCCAGGTATGTGCAAGTGCTTGCGGGTGGCATGAGAATTGGTCTATTATGGTCATGTGATGCCTGGACACTACCCCCAAATCTAATACACCACCATACTCACCTAGAATTCTGCAGGGTGCCTTACTAGCAATTCCCTATGATACCCAAAGACATACTCATCTAGGCTATAGCTTATTTGAAAACTAAATTTGAAATTGGCCTTGGAAAAGCGAGCTCATGATATATGATACTAGCCTTTACCTAGGAATTGGGAGTGGGGATCATATTAGGAAGGTAGAGAGCAATTACATGTGACCTCAAGGCTGGACAGGTAACATGGCAGCCTGGACTACAAGAGCAGATGCACTGAGTTCAGGAGAAACCATCGCAGGAGAAAAAAGCCTGCCTGGCTCTTCTAACCTTTCATGACGCGTAACTGTTCCTAGCCCTAAGAAGTGTAGCCATAAAGCACAGGAACATATTTGTGACGAGTTGCGAGGCTGAGGTCGAGAACATGTAGCTGTACATTTGAGAGAAGGCAAACACGGGAGAAAGGGTGTTGATGTGGTCCGGACAGAATCAAAGGGCTAAGCCAGGGTTGGCCTGAGATTGAAAAGCAGGGTTAGAGAGAACACGTGATCTGGGGGCCCCCGTTCCTGATGACGTAAGCACCCAGCCATTCTAAGCATGGCTGGCCACGTTCAAAGCCCAAGTTGTATATGCCAAAACATACCAGAGAGATGGAAACTGAAGATCTAGTTGTTCGGGGCTCTTTACGATCACACCGGGCATTACCATGCTAATATTAAAGTCAAGTTCAAAGCATGAAGTATATATCATTCAGAAAGCACTAACTATTTTTCTCATGTGACACTCCCCCCGGGAACCGAGTTGCACTGCTGAGAGGAAGCTGGGGCCACATATAGAGACCCACATGAAGAGGATCCTTCACCCTTCGGGCCCTTCTGCACTCCAGCGGACAGATCACACTGGCTTGCCAGACGGGAGTGTGCACGTTGGGAATGGATCGTCCAGTCCTCAGGTAGGCTACCCCAAATAACGCTGTGTAGAGAAGACACAAACCTAGCCCACTTCTGGGCTCTCTAATTGTAGGTTTGTGAGACTAAAAAAATATTGTTGTTTTAAATTACTAAAATAAATTAGGGGCTGGAGAGATGGCTCAGTGGTTAAGCGCACTGATTGTTCTTCCAGAGGTCCTGTGCTCAATTCCCAGCAACCACATGGTGGCTCACAACCATTTGCAATGGGGTCTGATGCGCTCTTCTGGTGTATCTGAAGAGAACAATGCTGAGTTTAAAAAAAAAAAAAAAGCTTAAAAAAAATAAGAATATAGAAAATGTGTTCGAATCTGTATGTACCCAGTTAATCGATCACAATTACAAGAAAACACTTTGATGTAAAACACACAATCATGTAAAAGAACAAGTAAACAGATACAATTGTCAAAAGCTAAATCTAAAGGGATAAGAATAATAAAGTTATCTAAATCAATGCCCACACTGTGTTAATAACAACACTCAGAGTGTTGAGTCTGTTTCACATGCTTTCACGGGTATTCAGTACAGTTTTCTAGAGTTTACAAGATGCAGAAGAAGCAGATAGAAGAAGCTAGCTTGTAAGTGCAGGCTTTTCAACCCGTGCCCCTGTTCAAGAAATGCTGACTCTGTGCCTTAATTATTTGTGAATAAATGCTTGTTCCTTACTACCTTGTAACTTAACCCATTTATTCTCTTCAGAGTGCCATGTGGCTGGTCACCTCCGATTCTTTTTTTTTCTTAAAAATATTTATTTGTATATTATTTATTTTATATATACTGTTACTGACTTCAGTCACATCAGATCCCATTACAGATGGTTTGAGCCACCACGTGGTTGCTGGGAATTAAACTCAGGACCTCTGGAAGAACAGTCTGTGCTCTTAACTGCTGAGTCATCTCTCCAGCCCCTCTCTTCAAAATCTTGTGTCTGTCTTCCCAGAGTTTGGGTGAATCAGTTCTGCCTCCTAACTCTATCCCAGAGTTCCCCTCTCCCTATCAGAACTCCCACCTCCTATTTCCTGCCTCAGCTAATAGGCCATTAGTTTTTTATTGACAGGTGATATTTCCAAGAGATATACAGAAGAGATTCCCTCTACACTAGCTCTCATCTATGGAGCCAAATTTTGTAGCATGTATATTTATGTAAAACAGTGTCACGCAGGGCGGTGGTGGCGCACGCCTTTAATCCCAGCACTTGGGAGGCAGAGGCAGGCGGATCTCTGCGTTCGAGCCCAGCCTGAGTTCCAGGACAGCCAGGGCTATACAGAGAAACCCTGTCTCGAAAAAGCCAAAAAACAAAACAAAACAAAACAAAACAAAACAAAACAGCGTTACTTTTATTTTTGGAGAAATGTTTGTGTTTGACAGTTTCCCACTTGTAAATAGTGTATTTTGATCATGTTGACCCTCATTATCCTCTCATCCTGTTCCCACTTCTTCTGAATGGAAAATATTTTAATAAAATGTTGATATTGACAAGAAACAGTTTGTTTGTTTGTTTGCTTGCTTACTTACTTGTTTACCGTCCTGGGGGGTCATCCTAGGACCTTGAGTATGGTTTGCAGGTACTTGTCACTGAGCCATATCTCTCATCCCTACAGTTATTTTTTTAAATATCAGTTTCACTTTTAAATATGGTAACTAAATCCAGAACCTACACATACCGAAGCTTTCTGCGTCTTCAGTAGTTTTTTGAAAAGAGATTCTATTTGATTTATTGCTGTTATATTTTACAAACAGTAGATTTGCTGCAACATGATCTGACTAATAATATTTGAGAGTAAAGGGGCCCAAGGACAAGAAGTGTCAGAACATTGCATTTAAAGACATGCTAGGGGCGGGCAGCGGGGGTTGTAGCTCAGTGGTATAGTGCTTGCCTAGTGTATTTAGACCCCCAGTCTGATCTTCAGCCGTCAAAACAGGATACCAAGTTTGAACTCTTGAGAAAAAGCATGGAACACAGAGAAATAACAGAGTCTAAACTTGACATATTTTCATAGATGTTCCCTTTTAAAACAGTGTATTTAAACAAGTTTAACGTCTATCAAAGTATTCCAAGTTATCCAACTAAAGATAGGGTGTGAGGCAACAAAAAGTCCAGCTGGCAGTGGCCACAGGGTCACACAGCAGCATCTTCAGAGGCTCTGTGTTTTGTGCCTTGTTTCTTTCAGATGTGCAGTTTAGAAACCAAGGACACTCTGCAGCCTGTGTGCCTAGGTGCAGCTGTAAGGCAATAGGAGAGCACCCATCACATTTACAAGTGTGCATGCTGAGCCCTACCCCCAGAAACTCCACCTGGGGAATTTATCTACAGTGTGCAATTTATCTGTTTATGTGCAAAACCACACAACAAGATTATTCATTGTGGCCTTGTCTGTAATAGCAAAACATCGAACAAGCCTGAGCTTCTTCAGCAGGGTACTGGTTAGATAAGGCATGGCACATAATAAAAAAAATCAGCTAGCTCACAGTTAGATACAAATCAAGACCAAGGAAGCAGCTTTCATCCATGGTTATCAGAGCCTCAAAACGGCGAATCGACAGAAGGAAACGAGGTTCAGATCGGAGTGTGTGATCGTTCACGCACATGGAGGGGCCGTTTCAGAGGGACACACACAGAAGTTGGAAGCATTGGCTGTCCCTGAGACAAGGACCTGATGATAGGGCAGAAGGAGGCTTCACTGAATCCCCCTTGACTGCTTTGCCTTTTCAACTGTGTCAAAATTGGTGCAATAAAAAACTAAAGGATGATTTTATTTAAAAATGAAAAGAAAAAGAGCCACACACACCTTTGGGGTGTGTAGCACTTACTACTTTAATTTGGGAGCGTTACTCTGCTCACCATCTTGACTTCATGCCTTTTCCTTCCTCTGCCTCACACAGATGACAAACCAGACTTCATGCCGTTGGCTCCAGGACTGAGGAAAGTACAAAAGACTAAAACTGAGTCTTAGATTTTTCATAGGAGCAACTCCTCCAGCAGTGCACAGGACACATGGCCTGGCCCTCACACAGATGCTTGGTTTCCTATAGAGAACATCTCTCTCCTGGAGGAGGAGACACATCTTTTGAACAAGTCCCAGGCCAGGGAGCTCCTTGACATTTAATCCTTGCCTATTCTAGAAAGGCCAACTGGGAGGCTGAAGTTCAAAAGAATTGGAAGGTGCTACTTACATGGTTAATTCTGGTTCCTTCACTTAAATAAATGGTAAGGCTGGGCCACTAGGTCTGCCTCACTCGGAGGTCTCACACTCCCCAATAGCCTAGACACCTCCTTTCAGGGTAACATTAAGTCTAGGGAGTCACTGTGGTGCCTGCCACTGTGGTAGAAGGACCATTTCTTTGAGACTGGAGGATCTGTCTCAGGGTTTCCTTTGCTGTTTAGAGAAGCCATGACCAAGGCAAGCCTTATCAAGGAAAACATTATGTTGGGGGCTGGCTCACAGTTTCAGAGGCTCAGTCCATTATCATAGCAGGAAACATGGAAGCATGCGGGCAGAGACGGTGTTGGAGGAGACACAGTACTACTTCTTGATCCCAAGGCAGCCAGAAAGAGACTCTCTTCTGCAGGCCGCCAAGAGGAGGCTCTCATTCCACACTGGGCGGAGCCTGAGCATAGGAGTCCTCAAAGCCCATCCACACAGTGACATACTTCCTCCAACAAGGTCACACAGTCTACCTTTCCCATGGGCCAAACATATTCAAACCAACACAGGGTCCCTCCATTTCCATCCTTAATATAGGAAGAGCTAAATGTGGGACAGTAGACCAGGATGACCACCAGCATGTGCATGTTCATTTTACTTCCTCAATATTTGTTCCTTAAAGGCGGCCAATGTAAAGAAGCCCCATCACAGCCAAGCCTTCAAGTGAGGCACGCGGATAAGGGGACATGATGTATGCATGCTGCATACTCAGCACACGTGGACTGTAGCAGGGTGCTTCTGGGGAACCTGTTTGTGCACTGGCTTCCTTCTGCTTTTAAGCAAGAAAGGATGGAGCTGTGTGTAAACTCTGGGCCAGCTGCACTTAGCCACCTCTTACCCAGATGTGCTAAGATCGATGCTAAGGATGCAGGGTGGCGGTGAGAAGCAGTCAGCCTAGGGAACGGGGACGGAGAGTGGGGGTGGCAGGCTCCTCCCTATCATCAATATGAGATGCACACACACCCAGCGATTCCTACTGGGGGCGTGGCACTGATAGACTTGTACGTCCTGGATCCTTGGTTCCTAATAAGCTTCTTTGTTTGTTGTTTGGAGGTGCTGTTTGTTTCTTTGTTTTTGTTTTTGTTTTTGTTTTTATTTTATTATTGAAGAACTAGAAACTTGGAGACATTATATATTTGGCTAAGGACATCTAGTTAATACAGGTAAGAGCCTGGGTCTTGGCCTCTCAAAAGACTGTGTTCTCTTTTTTATTTTATTTTTTATGTAGTCTTCTCTCATACAATACCTCCAGACTGCAGCTTCCCCTCACAGTCCTCCCACCCCTCCCCCCAGATCCATGGCTCCTTCATCTCCCATTAGAGAAGAGCAGGCTTCCCAGTGATACCAATTGAGTTTGGCATGACAACACAATCAGCCTAAGGCTGGCTAAGGCAACGCAGTGGGAGGGAAAAGGGCCAGTGAGCAGGCAGAAGAGTCTGAGACACCCCTACTCCCATTGTTAGGAGTCCAACCATAACCCAAGCTAAAGAGGTAGAGAGAGAGCCTTGTGCAGACCCACGCAGGCTCTGGTGGTTGCTTCAGTCTCTGTGAGCCCCTATGAACCCTGCTTAGTTGGTTCTGTGGGCCACATTCCCGTGGTATCCTTAACCTCACTGGCTCCTGTGATCCTCCCCCTCCCCCTCTTCTTCAAGGTTTCCCAAGATTCTCCTAATGCTTGGTTGTGGGTCTCTGTATCTGCTCCCATTGGTTGCTGCAGGAAGCCTCCCTAATGACAATTGGGTTAGGCGCTGATCCTATAAATATAGCAGAATATCATTAGGAATCATTTTATTGACTTTTTTTTTTTTTTTTTTTTTTTTTTGTCAGTTATGTTTGATTCTACCCTAGGTCTTGAGCTAGTTTTCTAGCTTCTGGATCCACGCGCTGTCAGGCATGGGCTCCATCTTGTGTTGTGGGCCTTGGGTTTACCAACTTCACATTCCAAAGAGGGCTAATATCCAAAAATAGATAAGGAACTCAAGAAATTAGACATCAACTAACCAAACAATCCAATTTAAAAATGGAGTACAGACCTAAACAGAATTCTCAACAGAGGAATCTCAAATGGCTTAGAAACACTTAAATGTTCAACATCCTTAGCCATCAGGGAAATGCAAATCAAAATGCCCCTGAGATTCCATCCTACACCTGACACAGTGGCTAAGATCAAAAACACAAGTGACAATTCATGCTGGGGAGGATGTGGAGCAAGGGGGACACTCCTCCATTGCTGGTGGGAGTCAAACTTGTACAGACACTGTGGAAATCAATATGGCCATTCCTCAGAAAGATGGGAATTGATCTACCTCAAGATCCATCTGTACCACTCTTGGGCATAAACCTAAAAGACATCCCTCCTTACCACAAGGACACTTGCTCAACTATGTTCATAGCATCTTTATTAGTAACAGCTGGAAATTGAAAACCACCTAGATGTCCCCAAACCGAAGAGTGGATAGAGAAAATGTGGTATATTTACACAACAGAGTACAATTACTCAGCTCTTGGGGAAAAAAAAATGACATCATGGAATTTGCAGACAAATGGTTAGAACTAGAAAAAACCATTCTGAGTATGGCAACCCAGACCCAGAAAGACAAACATGATATGTGCTCATAAGTTGATATTATCTGTTGAGTGAGAATAATAGCACTACCATCCACAGACTCAGAGAAGTTAGATGAAGAGGAGAGGTCTGTGGGGAACACATGGCTCTCGATGGGAATGGGAAATAAAATAGATTTTGTGGGTGGACTCGGAGCTGGTGGGGATGAGACCAGGAGGGATCAGGTGGGGGTTGGAGGGACAGAGGGAGAGACAACTGAGATAGGTAGGCATTTAGGAGGAGGTATGAAAACCTAGTACAGTGGGAACTTCCTGGGACCTCTGAGGTTGAGCCTGGTGAGGACTTCTAGTAATGGAGAATATAGAGCCTAAACCTACCATCTTCTATAAACAGTCTAGGCTCCCAGTGGTGGGACTGGGACACCAACCCAACTACAAAATCTATGAACCACAACCTATCCTGCCTGCACGATGTGCTGGGGAGATGGTGACTCGGGGCTTGTGGGCGTGGCAAGCCTGTGTTCTCAACTTTGCAGTCTTATTTCTTATACTAAATCTAAAGCCTCATGCTTCAAGCTCAATACTTCCTTAAGACTCCTTGCTTCTCCCCTCAGTTCCTGTAATTTTTTTTTACATCCTGATTAATATACATCTGTATGTTTTAATGTGAATGACTAAGCCAGGGTACTTAGCTTTTATTCCCCAAATGCTTGCTGCCTTGGGAAGGTGTCTTGCTTGTCCCCTGTCTCAAGGAACCCTTGAACTCAATTGGGAGAGACATCGCTCAGTGACTAAGTAATCAAATCTTTATGCAGTCATAAATTGTACAATTATAAAACAAATACCACTGTGTTTTGTATCATGTCATCTTCATGTTATTAAGTGACCATGTGATTATAATTTGGCTTCTCATGTACTGTAAGTACAGAGGACAATGAGCTAATCCAAGGCTTGAACACCTGGTTGTCTCAACTGTTAAGAGTTTTCATTGAATGTTAATACACATTTTGTTTGCTCATTATTATATTTGGTTTTTGTGATTCTTCCTAGAGAGGCAGTCTTATATCTCTTTTTGCTGAGATAATATCTTTACATTAATCAGATTAATTATGCAAGCTACTACAAGTAAAACCCTCCAAAATCTCAGAAAATGAACAGACTATGTCCTTACACCAATCACAGTTTGCTGCAAGGTGCCATTTTTATGAAATGCCCACCATGAGTTCTTGTATTTAAGGATTTGCGCACTATCTGGTAGGTGCTGTTTTGGGGTGCTGGGCACAGCTGGGAGGGTGAGCTCCTGGGTGCTGGCCTCTGGGTATTTTATCTCAGTCCCAGTTCTGGTTTGAGCCCTCTGCTTCTTGATTCACTAAGATATAAAATGTCCTACAAGCTCCTGCTACCATGGACTGTACTGATCCAGCCACTGCACCGTAACCTAACATGATGGGTTGTACCCTTTAAACCCTGAGACAAAACGAACTTCTCCTGCTTTCAGTTGCCTGTGACACATACTTTGCCACACTGATGAGAAAAGTAGCCACTCTGCCACTTGCTATTTGTAGCTCTCCTTCTGGCCTGGCCCAGGACTCCAGCCTAGTCCAGAAATCTTAGCATGTAGCTTCCAAGCTTGCCAACATTTTATGTGCACAGAGACTTGGATATGGACAAACATCACACCCACATTTTAATCTAAGTGGAAAAGACAATGGGAAACAAAGTTTTCCTTATTGCTGAGGAATAAGGAAAGGAAGGGTGTGGCCCATATTCCTCTCTGGGGGAATGACTCAACTTTTTCCTTATAGGTCTAGGGTGGAACTAGTAACACAAAATGTCACCCCAAGCAGCCTAATAGGCCAGTGAGGCTCCTGACTTGAGCTCACCAGCCAGGTGTGTCTTTCTTTCTCTCTTGTCAATCTGTGTCCTGAACCGAGTCACAAAGGCAGAAGATGTGTGTCAGGTCGTCCAGAGGCAACGCTCAGGGATATGAGCTATATTCAATGTTGGTTGTAGAGCTTCTTGGCTGCACTGGTTGCTGTCCCTCCTCAGGCCCAATCCTCTAGCTGCCTTGCCAAGTCCGTGAGATCCCAGCTCTCCTTCCTATCTATTCCCTGTTCAATTAGAATCCATTTCAAGTGCTATCATACAGAATATGGTAACTTACCCAGTGCTCGCCACTTACATGTTGACCAGCCAGATATCTGTTCCATTCATGACTTGCCCCTGAGCTGTGATAACCTTCCTGTGGAGAGGCCTCTCCACCAGGTCCAATGGCATTCCCAGGGGACGTTCCCCAGACAACATCCTATTGCATCGCCTACTGTAGTTAATTTTCCAAGTCCGTGTAGGAAAGCAAGCACTGATACAAGGCAGGCATTTAAGGCTAAATGAATAGTGAAGGTGGGGCATCCTCATGACCAACATCTGGGCAATGGAATCATACCCAGGAGCCATCACTTAAGAAAGATCCCAGAAAACAACTTGTCAACCTGTTTCCCAGACCAAAATCAGGATCCTACGACAGTCCTCTATAGTAGAATGAAAATTTGAATTTTCTGGAAGCCATATTAAATAATGTATCAAAACAGATGGGATTAATTTTAACAATATTTAACCCAATATATCCTAATTACTATCCATCTCAATATATAATCAAAATAAAATTTATCAGTGAGATGTTGTATATCCTGTTTGTTATTCAAAGCTTGGTTCTTTCTTTCTTTCTTTCTTTCTTTCTTTCTTTCTTTCTTCCTTCCTTCCTTCCTTCCTTCCTTCCTTTCTTTCTTTCTTTCTTTCTTCCTCTCTTTCTTTCTTTCTTTCTTTCTTTCTTTCTTTCTTTCTTTCTTTCTTCCTTCCTTTCTTTTTGAATGAATCATTTTTTTAAAAGAGTTATTTATTTTAATTATATGATACACTGTTTCTGTCTTCAGGCACACCAGAATAGGGCATCAGACTCCATTACAGATGGTTGTGAGCCACCATGTGGTTGCTGGGAATTGAACTCAGGACCTCTGGAAGAGCAGTCAGTGCTCTTAACTGCTGAGCCATCTCTCCAGCCCTGGAGTCTGTTTCTTAATGGCTGCATGTCTTGATTAAGATCAGTCACACGGCCAGGGTTCAGTGGCCACAGGCAGTACTTACTATGTGAGACAGCACAGATCTAGCAAGTGCAGAGAAAGGAGAGTACTGCAGGTACCATCTTTTGAGCCTGCCATGGGTAACGCATGTTAAAGCTCCTTGGACATTCTCCATTGTGACCCTTTAGAAAGCCTTTGGGAAATTTTTTATTTTCCCTGTCTTACAAATCAGAAAGATGAAGCTGCTGGAGAGATGGCTCAGTGGTTAAGAGCACTGACTGCTCTTCCGAAAGTCCTCAGTTCAAATCCCAGCAACCACATGGTGGCTCACAACCATCTGTAACAAGATCTGATGCCCTCTTCTGGTATGTCTGAAGACAGCTGCAGTGTATGTACATATAATAAATAAATAAATCTTAAGAAAGATGAAGCTTAGGTAGTTTGTGATCCTTGTGTGAAGTCATCATACAGCCAGCAGAGGACAAGGAGGACCATACACTGATCCATTTGACACACGGCACCTTCTGATTATTCTTGCTCAAAGATACGAGGAGATGATTTGCCTTGGACTTCACCCAGGAGACCACAGATGAGAAAAAAAAAGGCAGACAGAGCTCAGAGGTGTTGGGAGCAAGCACAGGGGCCTTGAGTCCACAGCCCACAGATTTCTAGAGAAGCCAAGAATGTGAAGCACACAGGGCCGTCTTTCCAGTGGAAAAGATGTACAGCTTGGTCTTCCACCCAGAGATCTGGGAATTGGAAGTTATTAGCAGTCTGATGGTCTCCATTACCTGTTGGGTCAGGCCAGGCCATATCAAGCTCTTACTACCAGGACTGGAAGTAGCTAGTAATTTAAATGAACCTTACAGCAAGGGGCTCGTTCCCTAGGCTCCCACAACCAGAACCAGAGATACCAATAGTCTAAATGGCCCTTATATTATCTGTATAGCCACAGGTTCCCCCAAGTTCCTACAACCAGACTAGTGGTGACTAACAGCACAAATGACATTTACACTATCCGTATGAGTAAGACCAGGCTAGACCATTCCCTAGGCCCTTAAGCTAATACAGGTAGCCTATCTCTAGAATCCATCTTCTTGCAAGAAGTGATACATAGTCTGAGTCAAGTTTTGATGTAATTATACTTCCCTGTACACTGGGACTGGATTATACCAGGAAACTTAATTTGTTGGGAATAAACTGCCTGGCATCAGACTCTAGAAAGTTTGATCCAGGTTGATGAGCCAAGTTTTCCTTCTCACTTTGTGGTTTGCTTCTACGCCTGACACCTGCAGAGACTCCCCTCACAGGAGACTGGCACAACTCCCGGTAAGCATGCAGCCAAGCCAGCCGTGTGGAGGCAAGAGACAGTTAACACACAACTCAGAAGTGTAGAAATGGGTGCTGACAAGGTCCCAGCCAACACACTTCCAAGAAGCAGCTCGGAGACAAAAGAAAAGCTACGCCCCAGAGAAAGGCGTTTGCACATTAACAGGGCAGAGGTGCTGATATAAAAAGCCGTAACCTTGGCAAATGAACAGTGTCAATAAAGTGACTGGAGGAGAGCACCTCAGGGCCCACCCACAGGGTTGCCCTTGGATAAGGTGCCAGCAGCCTGGAGCCAGGGCAAGAGACGCAGTCTGGTCAACTGTAAGGGCAAAGCCAAGCAAGCCCATGTCACCACAGAGGAGTCTGAGATATATAACCATCCCAAATGTGAGTCTGGGATACAGCTAGGGAGTGGTGGTCTACACAGGCTACCAAGAAGGCCATGCTTAACTGGGAGAAGCTCAAAAGCCAGACTAGAGTCCATACAAACGGCTCTCAATGAAACGACAGCCTCAGGGCAAATTCATTCAATGCTTCTACTGTGTCCTTTTTTCTGTTATGTAGGACACATTAGTAGTAGTGGGTAGTCGTTGTTTGAGTGGCTTTGTCTTTTCCCCCTCCCCTTAGCAAATATGTTAACATGGGACCAGTGAGATGGCTCAGTGGGTAAAAGGCACTTTCTGCCAAGCCTGGCAACCTGAGTTTGATCCCCAGGAAGGTGGAAGGACAGATGTGATTCTCATAAATTGACCTTTGATCTATGCGCGCGCGCGCGCACACACACACACACACACACACACACACACACACTGAGGAGTGGTTCCTAAAGTAAGATCCTATATGACTACAACTTGTCAATCTGTTTCGTAGACAAAACTCAGGATCTTACAATACCACCACCCAGTAGAAATGTAATGCACACTGTGTATGGAATTTTGAAGCCATATTAAATAATGTATAAAGAAATAGATAAAACTGTCAAAAAGACCATAAATATAAATGCTCTCACATATATCCTCTTAAATATGTATACATAAACCTCCTCAAATATACATACATACATAATGCATACATGTATACATATTTTGAGAGAGGGCCCCACCTGGCTTTGTACTCATTATATAGCCAAAGGTGACCTTGAATTTCTGATCCTTAATTTCTGCCCCTACCTCTTAAGTGCTAGGATTATAGGCATGTTCCACCACAGATCATTATGCTATAAGTGAGGTTTGAACCCACTTATCATGCATCTTTTCATGCTAGGCAGGGGCACTGTCAACAGAGTTACATCCCTAGCTCAACATACATCATTGATAAGCTCAAATTTCTTCTTGGTGTAGAAAAAAAAAAAAACAATTTAGGATTAAAATGGAGAGCCCAGGAAGGCCAGGGACAAGAAGTAACCGAGCTGATCATTCAAGAGGAAAGATGGACTCTGGAGACAAGGTCAGTGTTGGCAGACCAGCTGGCTTCCCCAGAAGCCCTTGGGGGACACTGTTAACTTCACATATTATTGCTTCTAATGCAGGTAATTGTAACAGACTAATAGTAAGAATTATTTCTAACAAACAGATTCCAATGAAGACTATCCAGCCACCCACCCTCCTCCCCCACACACACGGAGTTAAATACAAGGTGACCAAGAAAAGCCAGAACCACATGTAATGGCTGTGTTAAGAGCCATTGCACATGGATAAATCTGCAGGCGGATCGGTCGTGTAGACACGATTCTAAAGGAGCATGGTCTAATTAATGGCTAACAGACCCTGCCAAGTCTAAGAACAGTAACACCTTCAAGGTTATAATAACAAACTTCTAGGCTAATAGACAGTCAAGGTCAACAGCTGGTCAGGCAAGAGGAGAACAAGGGGCTTCAAAGCCTTACCATTCAGCTAATTGGTTAGGCCAGGGGCGTATGCACATTGTACACGAGTCTCCATTGCCTCAATCTGGGAGATGACCAGAAATTTAAATCTCAATGAAAAATGACCTCAGTCTTTGTTTAACTTCGGCCACAAGCCCTATAAAAAGTCCCTGGGCAAACAGCCCGGTGGGTTTTTCCCTTTCTGGGTTGGGGGTAGGGTGGGGTGGGGTGTCTCATCTGGAGCTGTGTTTTTCACAATAGGTCTTTAGTCTTCCTTATTTAATCTTCCTCTCACTAGAATAAGAACTTTTTAAATGCTTTTATTAATTACATTTGTTCATTGACAATATCGTAAGTATCTGTAACACATTCTGATTACTCTATGTCTCTCTCTCTCTCTCTCCCCTGTCATCTCTCCGTCTCTATTAGTTTCTTTCCTCTGTGCACGTATTTTTGTTTTGAGACACCTTGATGTCAACCAAAGTCTTCTCTATGACTATGGGTTTAGAACTATCCCATGGGGCCTAGTGGGCTCGCCTGTGAGCTCGCAGCTGAAGACAATGACCCCCCCCCCCCCCCACTAGCAGCCAATAGTTCAGCAGGAAAATATGCTGTGAGCTCCTACCCCTCCATGACTGACTGCCGATTTGTCCAGTCTTGTGCAGGTCCACGGCTGGGCATTACAGTTGCTGTGAATTCTTGATTGCAATAGCTACATCCTGCTCAGAAGACGTAATTTTGCTGGCCTTCTCCCTGCCGTCTGGCTCATTCATCTTTTCTGTCCCCTCTCCTATAATGTTGTTCCCTGAGCCTTAGAATTGGGTGGCATTAATGTGCTCTTTAGGATCGAACACTCAACCTCCCTCACTGTCAGCACCTTGAGCAGCCATGGGTCTCTGCTCTCACTGCAACTCTCTGCTGATTGAAGCTTCGCTGAGTAAGGCCTTTGCCGGTTAGGTATAAACTTAATTATTTAGAAAGAAGTTTAACATCATCTCAATTTCACTAGACAACCATAAGAGGTTTATGACTCCCCAAGCCGTGAGTTGTTTTTCTTTCTTTTTCAAATCTCTTTGTAAAACTCATCCTTCTTGGAGTCTGTGAATTTCATTCTTCTTTTAAGTTTACAAGACAATGACCCATTGATGAGCCAAGTCTCAAAGTCACATTCACACTAAGGATTCACCTACTTTCTGATTTCATTCTGATTGAACCAAATCAAACCGATCTTTCTTTAAATCCACCTTAACACTCTCCCGGGAACAACTTTGCACATTAGCAATCAGGCATTCTCACTGGCCTGCCCTCAGGGACCTGATGGCAGCTTAAGTCATCCACCACCAGGTGTGTCACCTGTGCTGGGTGCTGGGACCCTAGCCGCATCAGATCTCTCTCTCTCTCTCTCTCTCTCTCTCTCTCTCTCTCTCTCTCTTTCTCTCTCTCTCCTCTCCCCCTTTCCCTCCCCCCTTCCTCCCCTCCCTATCTGCCTGCCTGTCAGCCATACCTGCTCTTAGCTGGCCTTAAAGGTACCCCACTCTCGCTGCAGTTTGGCATATCACTTTTCTTCCAGTTTCTCACGTTGGCAGTTGAAGGTGAAACAATTGAGTCGTAGCTTTTCCACCCAGGGAAAGATGAATTAAAATATGTTGTTAGATGTAATGTTTTCCCTTCGGGTAGAATCGCTATTAAAACTGTTGCTTTTTTCCCATTTAGTCCCCTTGGAAGGCCAGAGTACCTCAGCTTCAACACGCACAAGGTCTTTGCTGGGAACCTTGGTGACTTAGCCAAGGTTATGTGAATATAGAAAAGATAAAGCTAGGTTCCAAAACTGGCTTTCAAATAAAGTTTGTTTCTCTTCTCATTTTTTATTTTGACAGAATTTCAGACTTACAAAAACACTGTATGAATTGTATAAAGAATTCCCATTACCATCCACCCAGATTTCCTGAGTTAACATTGAGAGTTGAAAACATGTCACGTTCACACAAGCACAAAATGGGACAGGCTGGAAGTTCAAGTCGAAACTAACTCAGCTGCAGTCTAACCTGAATTCCACAGGCCAGGGGACGGGCATTCCGTCGGAGTGTCTGTGTTAAAGCTATATTCCAGTGTTTGCTCTTAGGCTGCTGACTGGCAGGCTGAGACCCATTCACATGGCTGGGGTTATTCATCAGCTCAGGACACTGACATTCATGGCTCACAACCACTCAGTTCCATACCAGATTCACACGTGGTCCTTTCAAAGGGCCGCCTGCCAGCTCTGTCTGTGGGTTTTCTTCAAAGATAACAACATTATTTCAAACTGAAGATTTTAAGATTCAGAAATCATTAAAAGGAAAGCGACTTCAGTGAAATAGCTTGGTGGTGCTTCTTAGCTAAGAGTGTGGCTTTGGGTATTTGCCTGAGTGTGTGTGTGTGTGTGTCCAGATAACTGAGGCCAGATGACGCTCTCGGTTTCCTTAATGAACAGCTTGATATACCAGTAGATGTCGCTACAGCCATGGAAAAGAAGGAGAGGTTTTGGGTACCAGAGAGACAAAAATTTTAAAATTGCGGCAAAGGAACCAGGAGCCAACCCTATGTAGATTTACCTGCAAATCTCTCTCTCTCTCTCTCTCTCTCTCTCTCTCTCTCTCTCTCTCTCT
>JADRCD010227968.1:0-11680 GCA_019843815.1 Montemys delectorum
GTCACTCAACAGATGAATGGATACAGAAAGTGTGGTGCATATAGGCAGCAATTAAAAAGAATAAATTCATGAAACTCATAGGCAAATGGATGGAACTAGAAAATATCATCCTGAGTGAGGTAACTCAGACACAAAAGAACACCCAAGCTGTGTACTCACTAATAAATATATACTAACCCAAAATCCCACCATGCATGTGATACAACCTACAGACCATATGGAGCATAGAAGGAAGGAAGATCAGGGGTGAGTGCTTCATTCCTGTACTGAGGGGGGAAAGAGGATGATTTTGGGAGATGACAGGAGAGGAGGACAAGGGAGGGAGAAAGGACGAAGAAATAAGGGTGGCCGTATCTGAATCTAGAGGAGACGTGAGAGAGGTGCAGAGGTTCTGGAAATTGAATAAAACTAGGTATTGGGTGGGGGGGATAGCCACTGGAGGGTCCCAGACACTATAGAAATGTGAGGCTCGCAAAACCCAATGGCATTGACTTTAGCTGTAATGTGCAGAGAACGGGGAGATAGAACCTGTGGAGACCAACTCCAGTAGATAGGCATGGCCACTGACTGAGGGATGTAGCCACCCATCCATCTCACAGTTTTTTTGTTTTTTTTTAACCCAGAAATGTTCCTGTCCAACGGAAGAACAACGATAAAAAAAGGAACAGAGACTGAAGGAATAGCCAAATGGGAAACGGCCCCATCTGGGGGATACATCATATCTGTAGGCACCAAACCCAATACTGTTGGAAGGCTGGGATCAGTCCAATGGGTGGCTGGGAGCATCCACCTCTGTATTTGTCAGTCTCTGCCAGAGCCTGTCAGGAGACAACCGTATGAGGCTCCTGTCAGCAAGCACTTCCCAGCATCCACAAGAGAGTTAGGGTTTGGTGACTGAGTATGAGTAGGGCAGTCTCTAGGTGGCCTTTCTTTCCTTCCTCCTGTGAGTATTTTGTTCCCTCTTCTAAGAAGCACTGAAGCATCCACACTTTGGCCTTCCTTCTTGGGCTTCATATGGTCTGTGAACTGAATTTGAGGTATTCAGAACTTTTGGTCTAATATTCTTTTATCAGTGAGTGCATACCACGTGTGTTACTTCGTGACTGAGTTACCTCACTCAGAATGATATTTTCTAGTTCTATCCATTAGCCTAAGTATTTCATGAAGTCATTCGTTTTTGTTTAATTAGACAGTTTCTTTATTTACATTTCAAATGATATCCCCTTTCATGGTTTCCCCTCTGGAAAAAAAAAATCTACTCCCTTCCCCCTCCCCCTGCTCACCAACACACTCCTTCCTGCTTCCTGGCCCTGGCATTCCCCTACACTGGGGCATAGAGCCTCCGAAGGACTAAGGGCCTCTCCTCCCATTAATGACTGACTAGGCCATCTTCTGCTACATATGCAGCTAGAGCCATGAATCCCACCATGTGTACTCCTTGGTTGGTGCTTTAGTCTCTGGGAGCTCTGATGGTACTGATTAGTTCATTCTTTTTAATAGATTAGTAGCATTCCATTTTGTAAATATACCCCATTTTCTGTATCCATTCCTCTGTTGAGGGACATCTTGGTTGTTTCAAGCTTCTGGCTATTATAAATATGGCTGCTATGAACATAGTGGAGCATGTGCCCTTATTACATGTTGGATCATCTTTTGAATATGCCAAAGAGTGGTATAGATGGATTCTCAGGTAGTACTATGTCCAATTTTCTGAGGATCCGCCAGACTGATAGCTTCTGGCTAGAGAGGCAGGTTTGCCGCCACTTCACTCTCAGTTCTAGGACTCATCTGGTGTTGGCCGTGCAATCCCTGTGCATGTTGCCTTGGTCTCTGTGCGTCCATATGTACATGTTCTCAGTATCTTTGTGTTCTCCATCACCTCTGAATCTCACATTCTTTCATCCCCCTCTTCTGTGGACTTCCTAAGCCCCAAGGGGAGAGATTTGATGACAATATCCCTTTTATGTGCTTACTGTTCCAAAGTCTTTCACTCTCTGTAGATTGTCTTTATGTCTTTCTCTGTATTTTTTCCATCTTCTGGAGGAAGAAGCTTCATTTTCCATAGCTAAGCAAGCTACTGATCTATAAGTATAGCATAAAGCCATTAGGAATCATTTTGTCATGAAGTGTTTTTAGTAGAACAGTAATATTAAAATTTCTCCTACATCCCTGTGCTATCTAATCTCAGGTTCTTGGTCACCCCAGCATTATTGAGCACGGTTTCCATCTGCTGTAGTGGACTTTAAGTCATGTCAGGTATTGGTGATGGGAAATGTCTAGTTAGACCACTCTGTTTCCTCTGTGACTGGTGATCTTTCTCAGATCACCTTCATATTGTATTTATTGTAGGAAGTTTCTACTGTATTGCATTCCCATATGAGCACTCAAATGGCAATTTTATCTGTCTCTCCCTTTAACCCCTTCACTCTTACCACGTGAGGTAGTAGATCAATGATTTGGTGCCTGTGTTAATGTCCCAGTCCCACTGTTGGCAGCCTTGCCTGGTTATAGAATATGGCCAATTCAAGATTCATAACCCCCATTACTAAGAGACTCTGCTAGGGTCATTCTTGTAGATTCCATTGAGTTTCTATTTAACTAGGTTTCTATTTTTCCACAAAATGCCCCCCCCCAATTTTAGTCATGATTTTGTGTACTATCAAATTATCTACAAATATACTTTAACGTTTTCTTTTCCAGTTTGCATCCTCTGGATTTCCTTCTGTTGCCTTATTGTTCTAGGTAAAACTACATGCCATAAGTTGAATACATATATAGAGCATCTTTATTGGAATTGCTTTGAAATTCTCTCTATTAAAGATAATTTTCCCTATGTACTTGCTTTAATCTGCCTTAATATTTTGAGGTGAGTACTGTTCCTTGTATTTCAAAACTCTCCTGACATTTATCAAGAACATGTGCTGCATTTTTCTCTGTATCTAATGAGGTAATCATGTGATTTCATCACAGGGATACACACACAGGGTATAAACTCATACATATCACATATATGGTGGACTGAGTTTTTCAATTTACATGTGTTGATTTATTCATGCATCTTTAGAATTAAGCCTGTCTGATCATTGTGGATGGTTGTTTTTGAATGTGCTTTGGATTGGGTTTCAAGTATTTTGTTGATAATTTTCCCACCTATGTTCATAAGGGAATTGGTCTGTACATTTTCAGAGGGTTCTTTATATATTTTGAGTCTCAAGGTAACTCTGACTATCATCTAAAATAAAGACATTTCTTAATAAAAATGAAAAGATAACTCTGTCTTGTAAAACAAGGGCACTATTTCTTATGCCTCTTTATCTGTTTTGTGGAATAGTTTAAGGGATTTTGCCATTAACTTTCTTTTGAAATTCTGGTAGGATGCTGTGCTGAAAACATAAAAAATTCTACTGTGAGCTTTCTTAGTTTATTTTTTCCCTTTGGTTAGGGACTTTTAACAACTGCTTCTATTTCATTTGTGGTTAGAAGTCTGTGTAAATTGATTATCTGATCTTGATTTAAGTTTTATAAATAATATGTATTAAGAAAATTAACCATTTTTATATCTCCTAGTTTGATGGAGTCCAGTTTTTGCTAAAATTGGTTATTTTATTTATTTATATTTACAATGTTATCCCTCTTCTTGGTTTCCCTTCCACAGACCCCTATCCCATCTTCCTCCCCCTGATTCTAGGAAGGAGATCCTGAACCTTTCACCCACACCTGCCTCACTGACCTAGCATTCCCCTCTGTTGGGGCATCTAGTCTCCATAGCTGAGTAGTACTTCATTGTGCAAATGTACCACATTTTCTGAACCCATTGCTCTGTTGAAGAACATCTGGGTTGTTCCCAGCTTCTAACTATTATAAATAAGGATGCTATGAACATAGTAGAGCATGTGTCCTTGTTATATGTTGGAGCATCTTCTAGGTATATGCCTAGGAGTGGTATACCAGAGTCCCCAGGTAGTACTGTATCCAATTTTCTGAGTCCAGGTTTTAAATGTATACTCTTGGGTTTTGTTTTTGTTTGTTTGTTTGTTTGTTTTGTTTTTTAAACTTTTATTGGATTATGATGAGAAAAGTTACATGATTTCAATTTATCTGAATTTGTTAACATTTAAAAACATATTTTAAGTAAATAGAATTAAATCACATTCTTGCTTCCCTTTTGTACCCCCACTCCTCCCAGAGACCTCCCCTTCAATACCTACAATATCTTTTTGTCATATTCCTTAAAATTTATAAAATATTATGAAACAAATAAGTATTATAAAAGTTGTTTGATATAAAACAACAATCAATTTAACAGTCTTATGTAGATGCTCGTCTCCAGCAATAGCGAAAATACATTTTTCTCAATATAAATTTTAAATAACTCCAAACATATTAACTGTATAGTTCAAAATAATACATTACCACTGGTATTTTCTTAAATGAACATAAATATATAAAGTCTTTTTGTTTGTTTTGTATTTAGTAGAGTTTAAAATCTTGGCTCTTACTGTGGTATAAGCCCAAAATAAGAACAATTTTTAGACATTGGATTTCATTGTAATAAGGCTATACTGCAATGACCCTCACATAACCAAAGGATTTTACCTCCATCATAGGTAAGCTGAGAGTTGATAGTTCTGCTACACCAAGAAATGCATTGTCGGCACGATTTTTGGATACAGACTCATGCTATGGTCAAAGCTATTTGACTTGAGTGAGTGACTTTATTCTCAGCTCACAGAGAACAGATTACATTCATTTAAGAAATGGTGTGTGTATTAAGATGGTCTATCCATAAAGTCATTCACCAACTGTTTCAATAAACAATGGTTCTGCTTGGAGGGTGGCACAGACATTGGGTAAGGGTAAGAATTTGGTTCATTACCTGTGATAATTTGGAAAAATGTTCATCTCAAAGAAAGAGTAACTTATAAAGTCCTCTTCTTCAAACTTGATACAAGAGTTACAAACATCAGGCAAAGCATTCAGTCTCACTCTTTGTGAAGGCTATTGACAACTCTTCTGTCATTTTTTTGTATATATGACATTTATTTTATATATTTTTTAAACTTTTATTGGATTATGATGAGAAAAGTTACATGATTTCAATTTATCTAAATTTGTTGTTCTCTTCCAAGCCCCTTCCCAATTTAATTGTCTATTCTTCTTTTGGGTATATAAATACTTTTGAAATACATAAGCTGTTCTGAAAACCATAGTATAGTGTAAAGACATGAAATAAACAATATTACTAATAGAGAGGCTGAGATAGGAGAAGCAAGATTTCAAGACTCTTGTGATGTACACAGCAAGACACTGTCACAAACAAACAAGCTGAAAGTGTATATAGATTGTACAATGTTGGACCTATTTCTCCAATTACCAAATTAGAGAGACCATTGGATGACTGTCAACAAATTTCTGATTCCTCATATTATTGAATTTCAATTGATTAGGATATGTTGGTAATATTAATTTTCATATTAACATATTAAGAAAAAGTAATTGTCACATTCCTGTTGTTTTTGTTGTAAGAGGTGGACTTAGGTTTGTGTGGATTTGTTGAAAGATTACCTTCTTGCTTCTTCTGGGGTGTAGTTTTGCTCCTTTTGTTGATGTTTTCCATCTATTATCCTTTGTTGGGCTGGATTTGTGGAAAGATATTGTGTACATTTTGTTTTGTCATGGAATATCTTGTTTTCTCCATGTATGGTAATTGAGAGTTTTGCTGGATATAGTAGCCTGGGCTGGCATTTATGTTCTTGTAGGGTCTGTATGACATCTGCCCAAGATCTAGCTTTCATAGTCTCTGGTAAGAAGTCTGGTGTAATTCTGATAGGCCTGCCTTTATGTGTTATGTGACCTTTTTCCCTTACTGCTTTTAGTATTCTTTCTTTGTTATTTGCATTTGTTGTTTTGACTATTATGTGGCAGGAGGAATTTCTTTTCTGGTCCAGTCTATTTGGAGTTCTATAGGCTTCTTGTATGTTCATGGGCATCTCTTTCTATAGGTTAGGAAAGTTTTCTTCTATAATTTTGTTGAAGATATTTACTGGCCCTTTAAGTTGGAGGTCTTCACTGTCTTCTATACCTATTATCCTTAGGTTTGGTCTTCTCATTGTGTCCTGGATTTCCTGGATGTTTTTGGTTATGGTCTTTTTACATTTTGCATTTTCTTTTACTGTTCTGTCAATGTTGTCTATGTTATCTTCTGCCCTTGAGATTCTCTCTTCTATCTCTTTTATTCTGTTGGTGATGCTTGCATCTATGTTTCCTGATTTCTTTCCTAAGATTTCTAACTCCAGAGTTGTCTCTTTGTGATTTTTTTATTGTTTCTACTTCCATTTTTAGGTCCTGTTAGTTTTACTCAATTCCTTCACCTGTTTGTTTGTGTTTTCCTGCAATTCCTTAAGGGATTTTTGAATTTTCTCTTTAAGTGCTTCTACTTGTTTACTTGTGATCTCCTGTAATTCTTTATGGAATCTTTTTGTTTCCTCTTTAAGGGCTTGTATCTTTTTACCTGTGTTCTCCTGAATTTCTTTAGGGAGTTATTTATGTCCTTCTTAAAGTCCTCTATCAGCATTGTGAGATATGATTTTAGATTCAAATCTAGCTTTTCCGGTGTTTTGGGATATCCAGGACTTGCTGCGGTGGGAGTAGTAGGTTCTGATGAAGCAAAGCAGTCTTGGTTTCTGTTGGTAGGATTCTTGCGTTTGCCTTTGGCCATCTCTTGGTCTGTTATTAGATGTTCTTGGTGTCTCTGACTAGAGCTTGTCCTGTCCCTGTCACCCTGCGATTCCCCTGAGACTCCTGAGGCCTATGCCTCCTGGCTGGTCCCACCTGAGTCTCTGGGTTAAAGCACTCCCTGGAGGCAGGTCCTCCACTTGCAGGGAAGGGGCAGAGAGGGTCACTGATCCACCTCTGTCACTCAGAAGCTGAGAAGATCCTGTCCCTGCCACCCTGCAACTCCCCTGCAATTCCTGAGGCCTGTGCCTCCCGGCTCAAAAGAATTGAGAAATATTTCTTTTAAAATTATGAGCTCTGCCTAAGCAAGTCCCTTCTAAAATGTATACTCTTGTAAATCTCTGTATTTACTCATTTTCTGTTGTTATATCCTCTTCCAATTTTATTAATTTATATAAATTAATAAATTAATATTAATTTTCTCTGCTTTTTATTTCATTTCAATAAACATTTGTCAATCTTACTGGTTTTCTCAAATCACCAGCTGTTCGATTTATTTATTGTATTGCCTTGCTATGTTTGTTTCTATTTTATTGATTTCAGCCCTGAGTTTGATTATTTCTTACCATCTACTCATTTAGAGTATGATTTCTCCATTTTGTCCCAGAGACTTCAAGTGTGTTGTTAGTTTACTAGTATGATTCAGTCTATTAGAATTGCCTTCATTTTGCTCTATAACATTACAGATGCTATATATTCATTTTATTCAACCCTAAAGGTTTAATTTTTAATTTTATTTTCTGTCTTTGGTCTACACATTTTTATTCTGAAGTGAGTTATTCAGTCTCCACAAAGTTGTATGGTTTCTCTTGTTGTTAACATCCACCTTTTAATCCATTGTGGTCAGATAGGATATTGTGTACATTTTCAACTTTCTTGTATCTGTTGAAACTTGCTTTGTGTCAGATATGAGGTCAATTTTGGAAAGTTTTGTGATGTGCTGAGAAGAAAATAATGTTCTTTTGTTTTTGGAACACATGTTCTGTAAATATCTGTTAGGTCCATTAAGGTTTATGGTACCAACTAGCTCCTACAATTCTGTTTTTGTTTTTGTTTTTGTTTTTGTTTTTTGCATATTACTTGTTCATTGGTCACAGTGGAACAGTGAAGTTACCCACTATCACTGTATGAGGGTCAATACATGATTTAAACTTGTAGAATGTTTCTTTCATGAGCTGTAGTTTCTAAATGGGTAAGGGAAGCTGAACTTCCTTGCCTCCATTGATCTATAGGGCTTTCCCGCAGATCCCATAGGCTTTCTTCCTTGTAGTCCTATAATGATTTAGCCTGTATCTGTTTTTGTCACAATGACTTCTCTGATCCTAATTTTTATCTTCACTCTAAATAGTGCTGCAGTGGGCCAGACAGAGAAATACAGGATAGGACTCCAATTATGCCATTGCTGACATCATCTTGAATACTTTCTTCTGCTACTTAGTACCACATGATCACTGCATCAGGACCTGGTATATTGAGGACAGCATTTTGTCCACCATATTATCCCTTGTGCCAATCAATCTGAGTATCACTCTTTATTCCTGAGACAATATAGCTGTAACTAACAAGAAGACCTTTTTCCTACCACAGAGGAGATAAATTCTGTCCATATTCCTTTGAATTCTAGGCCTATCTGCTTTTTTTCCTTCATTAATTCTACTTTATATTGATAATGTTCATTTTTCTTGATACACATCTTTCTAGTATAAAATGGTTCTTTGTATTTTATAATTTTTGCTATATAGAAACAATAGGAACCATTTTATATTATGCTAGAGACTTATTGAAAAAAATAGTTTTTCAATGTATATCAATATTTTATTTTAAAAAACTGGCTCTTTAATATGAAAAATTAATCAATTAACTATTTAATAATATATTTTTTACCATTTACATATATACAAACTATTGGATATGTAGCTATATTAAAGTCAAATCTGATTAAGAAATTTCAACATATTTAGAATGGAGTAGCTTATTAAAATTGACAACAAAAATAAAAATCAGCACAAGCTCAAATAAACCTTACTTTAAAAAGTAATAATTACCACAATTTGCTTATTTCTTTTACTTTTATTATACTTCAAAATCATCTGGAGATAATGTTCATTTATTTGAAATGGATAGGTGAGCCATAGTCTACTTATAATGCCAGAAAGTAGTAATTTATATGCCTACTCACTGAGCTAATTAATACTCTACTTATTGTTTAGTTTTCTCAAACCATTTTTCATTTTAGTGAAAATATATTTTTCACAAAATAAATGCTGATTATGTTCTCCCTCCCTCTACTTCTCTCAGGTCTTCCCACATCTCCTTCTATCTGGATATACTTTCTTTCTGTCTTTCCTTAGATAACAAATAGGCATCTAAGTGATAATACTAATATAAAATAGTAAAGTAAATTAAGATATAATAACATATATTGAAATAAAACTAACACATTGAAATTGAAAAAAAATCAAACATGGAAAAGATGACACTTGAATAAAAATTTATTAATGAAAATGAATTTATATAAATAAAATATCAATAAATCAAACACACATAGAATCCATCTAACATCATTTTGCATATTTAGTCATTGCTTCCAAATTTGTTCATTGCTGAAACGAATACTGCTGTAAATTTCCACTATGTGGAGATTATTGACTATGGTCAGCCCTACTCATTGCTCTGGAAATAAGAAGGTATATTCTGGACATCTCTGGAGCTTTCTTAGAATGTTTATTGTGCCTTGATCATGAAGTTTGATCAGCTCACTAACATGCATCTATATGCCGAAACAGAATCTTTGACTTTAAGGCTGTAGAAATGGTATAGAGATTAAGAGAATCTGAAAGTAGCCACTGGCCCCTGAAGATAGAGCATGATGGCGGGCCACGTACTTGCATTTAGACAAGATACTCATATACGTACAAAAACAAAACATTTAGTTATCTTTGATTTACATTAAAAATTCTTTCACAAATTATTTAAAAATAACAATGAAAATGTAAGAAGAAACAGCCTAAAAATAACTTTCAAGGTGTGAATAAATCAACTATGGTCTTTCAAGGAATAAATTAATTATAAAGCAAAACACAAAACACAAACTAAACCCTAATAAAAAGTTCAACACTAATATTAACTTTGACCCTGATCCAAACATAGCGTAAAAGAATTTCACCTAGAAAATAAGTACATCACCAATAGACTATTACTGATAAAAATAAAATATGTACATGAAAGCTCTAATAAATTTTAAAGCAGATATGATATCTAAAAACATCTTCATTAATACTTTATGATTTCATTCATGAATTTTCAATCACAAAATTTTAATCAATATCCAAATCAGATATTAGAGAGCTCGGGATGAGATTGAGTGAGTGGAAAATATGGAATCATCTAAATGTAGACCTAAACAGAACTTTCCTTGTTGAGTATCTACTCTATATCTTTTTTATTCTGGATTTAAATATATGATAATATTGTACAGAACTATTGAAAGGATTCTTTTTACATTAAAAACTAAATTATATAAGAAGTAAGATTAATGAAGTCTAACAATCATATTTGGTGTAAGTAGTATTAGATTTTAAATTATATAATATTAATAATTTTCAATATAGTAAGCATGATATTTCATTTCTTCTTTTCAAAACTATGTCATTATTTATATTATATGTTGTCACTGGGGATTCTGTATAAAGAATCAAAGACAAATTCTGCACTATGTAGGCAAATTCTATGATATCTATACTTTAGAAAAAATGTTATTTTTGAAGGATAATGTAAACATAAATGCAGTTTTAAATGAGTATCAAGGTGAAACCATGGATCTCGTTCTGAAAGGAATATTACCCTGCTTCTGCTAATATTCTTGCCAGCTTCTGTAACTGCTCTTGATGTTTTCTGCCACCTCTTCCGAAGCAATCATCTCCGACAAAGTGATATTTCTTAGGAAATGAAATGCTATAATCTTCTATGCTGTAGATGTTGTTCTTGCTAATTTCCTGTGCAATTTTCTTACCTAAAAGAAAAAGCTGAGTAAAAACAACAGAATGTGAATTAATTTTTCTCAAGCAACAGACTCTATGAGGACATTTTGTCACAGTTTAAACTCTTGATGGAGCAGTTAATGTTATCTGCCCAATGTACATCGTGTTATGGAAGAAAACAGGATATATATTTATATATATATATATATATATATATATATATATATATATATATATTGAAATGGATATACAACCTATGTCAGCAAGTTGTAGAATAAATCTGACATTCAGGTGGGTTTCAGAGACCATATATTGAAGGATTAATAAATAGGTATATTTACAGTTTCTTCAATATATTTGACGTGGTTTAAACTGACTATCAGGATCACAGGTACACTCATAAAATAAATTTTATGAAGAATAAGAATAGGACATTGACGTCACTTCAAGCATAGATACAATTTTCAAAGGCCATAACACATAATGGAAAAATGGAAAGAGTTACATGTATCCTGTTTAAAACTTCAAAATAAACACACATCTCAAACATTCAAACATTCTCTTAAGAAGGCTATTGGCAACTCTTCTGTCTTTTCTTTGTATATACGACATTTATTTTATAATTTTTTTAAACTTTTATTGGATTATGATGAGAAAAGTTACATGATTTCAATTTATCTAAATTTGTTAATGTTTAAAAACATATTTTAAGTAAATAGAATTAAATTACCTTCTTGTTTCCTTTTTGTACCCCCACTCCTCCCAGAGACCCCCCTTCAATACCTACAATATCTTTTTTGTCATATTCCTTAAAATTTATAAAATATTATAATACAAATAAGTATTATAAAAGTTGTTTGATATAAAACAACAATCAATTTAACAGTCTTACATAGATGCTCGTCTACAGCAATAGTGAAAATACATTGTTCTCAATATAAATTTTAAGGAATATGACAAAAAAG
>JADRCD010227968.1:12080-31626 GCA_019843815.1 Montemys delectorum
ATATATATATATATATATATATATATATATATATATATATTGAAATGGATATACAACCTATGTCAGCAAGTTGTAGAATAAATCTGACATTCAGGTGGGTTTCAGAGACCATATATTGAAGGATTAATAAATAGGTATATTTACAGTTTCTTCAATAAAATTGACGTGGTTTAAACTGACTATCAGGATCACAGGTACACTCATAAAATAAATTTTATGAAGAATAAGAATAGGACATTGACGTCACTTCAAGCATAGATACAATTTTCAAAGGCCATAACACATAATGGAAAAATGGAAAGAGTTACATGTATCCTGTTTAAAACTTCAAAATAAACACACATCTCAAACATTCAAACATTCTCTTAAGAAGGCTATTGGCAACTCTTCTGTCTTTTCTTTGTATATATGACATTTATTTTATAATTTTTTTAAACTTTTATTGGATTATGATGAGAAAAGTTACATGATTTCAATTTATCTAAATTTGTTAATGTTTAAAAACATATTTTAAGTAAATAGAATTAAATTACCTTCTTGTTTCCTTTTTGTACCCCCACTCCTCCCAGAGACCCCCCTTCAATACCTACAATATCTTTTTTGTCATATTCCTTAAAATTTATAAAATATTATAATACAAATAAGTATTATAAAAGTTGTTTGATATAAAACAACAATCAATTTAACAGTCTTACATAGATGCTCGTCTACAGCAATAGTGAAAATACATTGTTCTCAATATAAATTTTAAATAACTCCAAACATATTAACTGTATACTTCAAAATAATACATTACTACTGATATTTTCCTAAATGAACATAAATATATAAAGTCTTTTTGTTTGTTTTGTATTTAGTAGAGTTGAAAATCTTGGCTCTTACTGTGGTACAAGTCCAAAATAAGAACAATTTTTAGACATTGGATTTCATTGTAATAAGGCTATACTTCAATGACCCTCATATCACCAAAGGATTTTACCTCCATCATAGGTAAGCTGAGAGTTGATAGTTCTGCTGCACCAAGAAATGAATTGTAGGCTCGATTTTTGGATATAGACTTCCTGCTATGGTCAAAGCTATTTAACTTGAGTGAGTGACTTTATTCTCAGCCCACAGAGAACAGGTTACATTCATTTAAGAAATGGTGTGTGTATTAAGATGGTCTATCCATAAAGTCATTCACCAACTGATTGAATGAACAATGGTTCTGCTTGGAGGGTGGCATGGGCATTGGGTGAGGGTAAGAATTTGGTTCATTAGCTGTGATAATTTGGAAAAGTGTTCATCTCAAAGAAAGAGTAACTTATAAAGTCCTCTTCTTCAAACTTGATACAAGATTTACAAACATCAGGCAAAGCATTCAGTTTCACTCTTTGTTGTTCTCTTCCAAGCCCCTTCCCCATTTAATTGTCTATGTTTCTTTTGGGTATATAAATACTTTTAAACTATATAAGCTGTTCTGAAAACCATCACATAGTGTAAAGACATGAAATAAACAATACTAATAGAGAGGCTGAGATAAGAGAAGCAAGATTTCAAAACCCTTATGTTGTACACAGCAAAACACTGTCACAAACAAGCTGAAAGTATGTATAGATTGTACAATATTGGATCTATTTCTCCAATTACCAAATTAGAGAGACCATTGGATGGCAATCAACAAATTTCTAATTCTTCATATTTTTGGATTTCAGTCACTTAGGATATGTTGGTAATATTAATTTTCATATTAAGATATTAAGAAAAGGTAATTGTCACATTCCTGTTGTTTTTGTTGTATGAGATGGAATCAGATTTGTATGGATTTGTTAAAAGATTACTTTCTTGCTTCTTCTAGGGTGTAGTTTTGCTCCATATGTTAATATTTTCCATCTATTATCCTTTGGAGGGCTGGAACCTCCCCTTGAGCTGAATCCTACTTTTGTCCTGTTGCTGTATCTTCTTTTCCTTCAGGCTCCTCTCCATTTCCATCTCTGTAATTCTTTCAAATAGCAACAACTATGGGTCAGAGTTGTGAGTGTGGGACTGTAGACTATACCGCAAGAAGTCTCATTACCTGTTTGTGTGTAAGAATATTATCTGTTATCATTTATCCAAAAGGTAAAATGGAAACAAAACCTATCATGGGCTCAAGGAATGAGATTGGAATATGGAGAGGTGTTTCTTAAGAGTGCTGCTACTCTTCCAGTGAACCCAACCTCATTACAAAATTGACAAGAGGGTAGACTTCCTAAAAGCATAAAGATTTAAGTCAAAGAATTAGAACTTAAAAGCTATTATAAGAAAACACAGGAGAAATGTTACCTGACATTTGGCTGGACAGGAATTAGGTAGACAGGATAATAAAGGTACAGAAAAGCAAAGGAAAAAAAAAACATAAAATAAGATGGTATCAAAAGGAAATAAAGGTACAATCAGTAGAACAAAGATAAAACCTACAAAATTGGAGAAAATATTTGCAAACTATTTTATTGATATGGGATTAAAATAAACAACATAAAAGTAGAAAACAGGACAATCTTATTAGAGGGCAAACAATACATGGATTTAAGAAAGTATTCCAACATCAGTGCTGAGAAGGTACTTTGCAGGGTATGGAAAGAGAGATCTGGATACCAACCCAGCCACAAAATACTCAACTTATTATATGTTCTATCTGCAAGATTTACTAGGGAGATGGGGGCATAGAACTTGTTCAAGTGGTCAAGCAATGTTGGATTTAACTTGAAGATCTTGCCTGAGAGGGAACCCATCCCCTACCCTACCCGGATGACCAGGAATAAAAGACTAGGCAGCCCTGAGAGGACCAATACATTTGGTTAAAAAAAAGTAAAAATAATGAATGAAATGATATAGTTCCTAATGATATTCTGCTATACTCATAGATCCATTCCTTGTTCAGTTGTCATCAGAAAAGCTTCCTCTGTCAGCAGATGGGAGCAGATTTAGAAACTAAAAGTTAGACATTATGCAGAAAAGAACTGAATTGGAGGTCTCCATTGATAAAGGAACCTTCCATAAGAAGGGGGAGAAAGAATCTAGGATTCAGAAGATGGAAGATGCTGGGGCAACATGGCCCTCTAAATTAAGTATCCAATGTTTATATAGGGTCAAAGAGACTGTAATGGCAAGCATTGGGCCTGCATGAGTCTGACTAAGTCCTGTGCATATATGTTATGATTTTATCTTAATAATTATGTAGGAATCCTTACAGTGGAAAAGGATATATATCTGAGTCTTTTGTCTGCTATTGGGGCTCTTTTCCTCCTATTGGGTTGCCTTGTCCAGCCTCAGTATGAGGGCTTCTTCTGTCCTGTTTTTCCTGCTGTCTTGTGCAGGTCCTTTTGTTTCCTAAGGCAGGAAGTGGATCTAGGGAAGGGTGGAAAGGAAGAGTGCTATGAGAAGTGTAAGGAGAAAAAAGCTGTGGTTGGGATGTAGGGCCTGAGAGAAGGATCCATTTTCAATATAAACAAACAAGTAAACAAACACACAGACAGTCAATGTGTAGAACATGAGCAGTAGCCAAGGAGAGCAGTGAATTTGTTGTGAACACAAACACACAAACACACACATGCACACTTGTGAAGTAGCAAGTCAAAGGCTTCATTGTTTTTCTACCATTCATCTCACAGATTCCATATTTAATGTCCATATATCATTATGAAGGATTTTGAAACTATTATCATTCAAGCTGTAGACTTTGTTTACATATTTCTTTCTTTGAAAAACTAAATTTTTTTCCTTATTTGTTTTATTATTTTTATGAAATCCAACTTGTCTTTTCCTTTTATTTTCTTACTGTATACTTAAAATCATATCTAAGAAATATGAACTGAAACCAGAACCCACAAAGATGTTTTTATAGTGTCTTTTGCTGAAGAATACATATATTTCCAAGTACATAGTACCTTTATCATAAAACTCAAATAATTTCCAATTAATTTGAAAATTTTTACTTAATGCATAGAAATTTCCAAAATTTCTATTTGTTTCTTGTCAAAGAGTTCCATCCTAACGTGTTGAAATAGCTAAAGTTTGTTAAAGACACCATAACTTCTTTAAAAATCAATTGACATTTTTCACCCTTTCAAATATCAAATATCTGCTTTTGTTTTCTGTGGATTTTTTTTTTAGTTCTGTGTTTGATATTTGTCAGGGAAACAAAGCACTTTAGCAAAACACTGTAAAGGAGGAAAATATTTTTGTCTCTGAATGCCTCATAGATTTTAATCTGCTGAAAAATATCTGATTTAAAGGAGAAAAAAGTAGAACTGTGTGGCCAAGGAAGCTTTTCACCTTGTATTGGTTAAGAATAAGGGGAGACAGAGGTTGAGGCACAAAGTTGGTTTCCATGAGGAAATCTTGCCATTAGCAGCATGTGACTTGTACATATCCAATAACTAGAATCGACCTCTCATTAACTTCTGGTTTGATTACCAACTATTGACACACCCTCAACTTTTCTAAATAATTGAATTCTCAATACTAATCTGAAATACTTGTTAGTGAAATTTTAGTCATATGATTGAGATTTTGGTTAGCTGGGAAAAATTTGTCCCCAGTTATTTGTCACCATTTTTCATAGTACTTGTACTTAAATACTTCAGTATAACATTTTCTTTTCAGATTTGAGAATGAGCTCAGTTATCATGACAATAACTTATGCAAGACCTCAAGTTGTTGAACTTAATGGCTTATTTGCAAGCAATATAAGGAGATGGGACTCTTTACCTACATTAATAATATCCAACACCTACTAACTTTGAGTTCAAGGGCACTCTGGTACACAGAGCAAGTTCCAGGACAGCCATGGCTACACAACGCAATCTTGTCTGAAAATAACAAAATCAAACAAATAAACCAAAAACCTAAAAAACTAAGATCCAAAGTCTTGCCTTCAAAGTAGCTTACAACTTAGAAAAGGGCAGAGGATAGATCATTAATATTACTTAAGCATTTCAGAAGGCATTCAGGTGTTATAGGAAGAGAACAAACAAGCACACAAACAAACAAACAAACAGCCCCTCTAAATGAGAAGGAAGGGGCAGGAGAAGCTTCTGTGACAAACCATTGCCTCCAGCTTTAAAGGACCAGGATGTGGCCTGGAGAACAGTAAGCTATTTCTCCCCCAAAACATTTCATTCCCTTTCCAGAGGTAGAGATTTAGATCAAGGGTAAGTTCTTTTCTAGCATGCATATGACCCTAGATTTGATCCCCAGGGCTACAAGTAATTAAGTAAATAAATAATAGATATAAACTAAAAACGAGATAGATTTGAGGAATACCACACACACCCAGCAACAACTATATACAAAACCAAGTTCATATTACATGTCTAGCATACCCTTGTGTCATTCTAGGATTTTATGACCAACAAACAGATTTTAAGCCAAAGAATCTTCCTCTTCAAAAATCTGTCTATGGCTATATAGTACCTTATGCCTTTGAGAGTTTTTCTTGAGAAGTAACATGAAATAACCAAAGCTCTGCTTCCCTATATTTGTGGAATACATTGTCAAGAGATGTCAGTTCCTACCTAGTGATAAATTTCTGTTTGAAGAAATTAGTAGAGATATAATTTAAGGACACAGTTGTTGTTCCTTCTCACTATTAAAAGTCTACCAAAAGACTGGCTCAAACCAAGATTGGGAGGGAAATATGGAGATGTGGGGCAAAGGATATCTGGAATGATTTACAAAGAAGACACTATTTTAACCAAGTTTTAAAAACAGACGTGAATTTTGCCAAAGGATGGACGTTTAATACCACATAGTCTGAGTTAGAGAACATGATTTATTTATAATACAAAACCATGCCTAAAATTTAGCTATCTTTTGTGTAAAAAATGATATGGAGTCAAGATACAGCATACTTCTGCAGTTTTCCAACATTTTTGTGCACAACTCACAGAAAACATAGGTTTTATTATATAGTCCCCAATACAAACATAAAGCTGAATCAGAAAAGACATTTTCCCCAGTAGTTAATATTCACTCTAATAAAACTTAATTTATATGTATCTCTTATTTCTTATTCTAGTTCATTAGAGTAATGATGTTAAAGTAATAGATTTATTTATAACAAATTGAACAAAACATAGATATCCTAAAATAATAATGGCTTTCATGAATGTGCATTTGTTTCATTCAGGAGTAAGAAATGCTTCTGCATGTGCAATAAGAAAAAAAACCACAAAACTGTTTTAAGATACCTAACAGCATTTTTACCCATTGAATAATGGCAGCTACATTTTCAATTTTAATAGGACCTTAAATTAATGGAAAACTTATGTAACTGAACTTTTAATTAAACCTATTACATCAGTTAATAACAGACTTAAAACAAGTAATAAAGGTCACATAGAATTACTAGTAAAATTTATTTACCCTTAATTATTCCAAATATAATCATATGTTTTAATAAATAATGTGAAGATATTGAGTGAGTACTTTACTTCTGATTCCTATCTTTGTATTTTACATTTATAGAAAATGTTTCAATCAATTACAATGTAAGTAACTGTAGTATAAGATGAATTATATAGTAGGCAGTATAGCTCTAATAATGTAGGATCACTTAAATACTTTAAGTTTTTGAGTTTGATGTTAATATTACTCTTAGGAAACTATGCACTTAATCTCACTAAAGGAAGGTAGATTGTTTGATTGAAGGCCAGGAATGGAATAGGTCTGTCATAAACCTCTAGCAGATACACTATAGAAATAAGGTACTGGCTGTTAGACTTGTCTACTTTGGACTAGACCGAATTGATTAATAAATGGGTTAGGTGGCTGTATTCCTCACAGGGTTTACTGGTAGCAAGAAGTGAGGAGAGTGGTAAAGGATGCTATGTGGAAAGTGTGCCAGAATTGAGAATATAGCTGCTGGTGGCAGCCATCAGAATGGTGTATCAGGATGACGACTCAGTACACTTGTGCTCATCCTTTACAAATCGGCTCAGTATGGCCTGTTATTATCCTGCATTATAAAGTTTTTAGTAGACGCATTAAGGAAGCATAATCGAAACTGATCATTGGAAGCAAACTTTGGCCGGTGTTCCTGCCCAGAAGCATTCTGAGACTGTATTCAGGGTGAGCACTTTGACTATGCACTGGTTATCACTGGAACTGACAATAGCTTAGAGGGATACACATAGGAAACAAGACCTATTGAGACTGGGGGCTTATAAAAATCCTCCGTGTTTAGTTACATGCTGCAACTAAACTTTGGTCTGTTTAGCACTTTTCTAACTGCTGGGGGTTTCATTAAAACTTTTCACTCTCTATGGGGTTCACTTTGAAATTTCAAAGTATTACTTATTTGATCAGAATTCTCCTAGTTTCACCTTAAAAGTCTTTCTAAGCTTTTATCTTTACTGTGTGCTTCAGTTCTCTTGGCAAGGTGCAACCCACTTCTTTGGCAGAACTGATGCTTTTTTCTGTTTCCACCTGCTTTTCCTTCTTTCCGATCAATGTGTTGTTCCATTTGCTTTTTTTTTTCCCAGATCAATATTTTGAGATGCTTCAGCAGTGTGTGTACTCTTTAAGAATCTCCCTTGGCTATTTGTGCTCTGTACCTTTGTTTAAAAGCTGCATTCCTGTATTGAGCTGATCAAGGTGAAAGAAACGATGATGCTTGGCTTTAGGAAAAAATGGATATGAACCTATTCTAAACATTTCAGCATTGCCACTTGGAGAATAGAGTTTGTCAGTAAAGTTATCAATATTAAAGACTGAGCAAGAAATGACGATGTAAAGCAACTCTAAGGTGGTACTGACAACTGACAATGGCAAATGTTAGAGTAGTGACTCTATACATAATCAGTACATTGTAGTTTATGTGTGACTTCTTGTGATGTGCTTTTGCTTTGTGTTCTCATGCTAAGTAATACAATAGAAGAAATTTAAGTAAGTATGAATACATTATTTCCAATAGACACATTGCACGTGTAAGTCTTTTCATTGCCTTGGACAGATGTATGAGAAAACACCTTAATTCATGAAAGATTTGCTTTCTTCATGATTGTTCAGTGCATGGTGAACAGGTATAATTGTGAAACAGAAGCAAAGATGAATATCACGTGGGAACCATGAACTACAGCAAAACTACTCAGCTCCTATTGTTCAGCAAGCAGACAGATGGGGAGTTATAGAAGTCAAAGAATATCTTTCCAGGAAAAGCTACAGTGACCTGCTTTCCTCCAACTGCATCTGCCCTAACAGTTTCTACAATCATTTTAGTCAATAATTTATAATAATATGTTCCATGAGAACTATTTATAATATAGTAATAAATAATAATAATTTTCAACAATAACATTATTTTATAATAATATCTTTAAATATGAATCCATCATTGATGAAATCAGAATCCTCATGATGAAAATCATTTTCACAAACCCAGCTCTGACCCCTGATTCTTTGAAAATATACCATCATTGAGACATGAATCTAAGTCATATCATTCAACCTTAGCCTTCACAGCTTCTATCTACCTATTATGGAAATGCTGAGTTAATAAATATAGTAGATGTCTGTGTTGAAAATTATTCTGGAAGAGGTGCATGTCTAGAAAGATTCAGTTTTCATTAAGGGGCTGTCCTCTGGGACTTAGACCATGTTCTAGTGAATATATGAACAATACAATCTACATTTCTTCTTCCTCTTTTTTTCTTGTTTCCATCCTCTCCTCTTTCTCTTTCTCCCTCTGCTCCTCCTTGTCATCACCTTCCTCATCCTCCTTATCTTCCTTTCCCTTAGCCTCTCCTTTTTCTTCTTGTAGGAGGAGGTCAGAAAGCTGGGGAATGGACCTGAGAAGACTGAGAAATGAGGATGATTGGGTGCGTGATTCAGATTTCCCAAATAATAGATAAAAATATTATGATAGGGAACATTCACAACAAAAATAAATAAATAATAATTGTTCTCCCCAGAATTAACCAGTAGTGTCGGTTCAAAGGGCATTTACTACTATTGCAGAGGACCTAAGCTTAGAGGCCTTCACCTACAGTGCTTGTAACTCTAGCTTCAGGTGATTATATGTCTGCATTCTCTATGGGCATCTGCACTTTTTATATATCCACATACAGACACATATGCATACATAATTTAAATTACTATAAGAATCAATGATATTTCCATTAATGTTTTTCTCTTTATTGACTATACATTTGGTCTTCTAAAAGAATTAGAACATTCAGCAGTTCTTTTTTTTTTTTTTTTTTTTGGGTATTTTATGTGTTTACATTTCAACTGCTATCCCCTTTCCCAGTTTTCTCCCCTCCCATACCTCCTCCCCCTCCCATCAACCCACTCCCACCTCACCGCCCTGGCATTTGCCTACACTGGGCCATCCAGTCTTCACATAACCAAAGACTTGTCCACTTACTGGTGTCAGACAAGACCATTCTCTGCTATATATATTGCTGGAGCCATGGGTCCCTCCAAGTATGCTCTTGGATTGGTTGTTTAGTCCCGAGAGCTCTGGGGCATAGGGTTGGTTGATATTGTTGTTCTTCCAATGGGGTTGCAAACTGCTTCAGCTCCTTCAGTCCTTTCTGTAAATCCTCCATTGGGGATACCATGCTAGGTCCAATGGTTGGCTGCAAACATCTACATCTGTATTGGTAAGGCTCTGGCACAGCCTTTCAGGAGACAGCTATAACAAGCTCCTCTCAGCAAGTAATTCTTGGCATCCACAATAGAGTCTGGGTTTAGTGTGTGTACATGGGATGGATTCCCAGGTAGGGCAGTCTCTGGATGGATTTCCCTTCAGTCTCTACACCACTCTTTGTCCCTGCATTTCCTTTCAAAAGGAACAATTATGGGTTAAGAATTTGTATATTAGTGTATGGCCCCATTCCCCAACAGGGGTCTTGCTTAACCTGTTGATGTGCTCTCTACAGATTCTTCCTCCCATTTGTTGGGCATTTCACCTAATATCCCTGTTGTGTCTTGGGAGCCTCTTGCTTTTCTGGCATGTGGGACTTACTGATGGCTACCCTCAGGTCCCCATCCTCCATTGCTACATACCTACATTCAAATCCGTGACCCTCTGTATATTATCCCTGTCTCTCTCATACCTGATCCTGACCCACTTTTTCCCCTTCCTCTCCTCTCTTCTTCCCAAGTCCCTCCCACCTCCCATGATTATTTTGTCCTCCCTTCTAAGAAGGACTGAAACATCCATATTTTGGTCTTCCTTCTTCATGAGCTTCATATATTCTGTAAATTGTAGTTTGGGCATTCTGAGCTTCTGGGCTAATATCCACTTTTCAGTGAGTGCATACCATGTGTGTTCTTTTGTGACTTTGTTACCTCACTCAGGAGGATATTTCTAGTTCCACCCATTTACCTAAGAAATTCATGAAGTCATTGTTTTTAATAGCTGTGTAGTACTCCATTGAGTAAATGTACCAAATTTTCTGTATCCATTCCTCTGTTGAGGGACAACTGGGTTCTTTCTAGCTTCTAGCTATTATAAATAAGGCTCCTATGAACACAGTGGAGTATGTGGCCTTGTTACATGTTACAGCATGTTTTGGGATAGCTGGATTCTCAGTAGGTATTTTGCCCATTATTCTGAGGAAACCCCAGATTAATTTCCAGTGGTTGTACTAGCTTGCAATCCCAAAGGCAATGAAAGAGTATTCCTCTTTCTCCACATCCTTGCCAGCATCTGCTGTCAGGTGAGGTTTTGATCTTAGTCGTTCTAATTGGTGTGAGGTGGAATCTCAGGGTTGTTTTGATTTGCATTTCCCTGATGACTCAGGATGTTGAACATTTCTTTAGGTGCTTCTCGGCCATTCAATATTCTTCAGTTGAGTATTCCTTGTTTATCTCTGTACCCTATTTTTAAATAGGTTATTTGGTTCTCTGGAGTCTAACTTCTTAAGTTCTTTATACATATTAGAAATTAGCCTAGGTGTCTTCCGAGTCTAGGATTGGAAAAGATCTTTTCCCAATCTTTTTGTTTGCATTTTGTCCTATTGACAGTGTCGTTTGCTTTACACGAGCTTTGCAATTTTGTGAGGTCCCATTTGTTGATGTTGATATTCAAGCATAAGCCATTGGTGTTCTATTCAGGAAATTTTCCCCTGTGCCTATGTGTTCGAGGATCTTCCCTACTGAAATTCTTACTAATGCCTCAAAAATAATCATTATGTTAAAGTATTTACACTCAGGAAAATTAAAGTTTTATTTTAAATTCTCTTTGTTTTTCCTTTCAAAATTTTGTATTTTATAAATGTATTTGCTGAATGTCTGTCATTCACCTACCCAACCATAAGTGAGAAAGTATGTGTAACAGGAAATACCTTGTAATTTTCCTAGAATTGAGTTGGAACGCAAGCCTGTTGAGATGGAGCAATTGAATTCAGCTACCATTTCCATGTAAGAGATTAGCAATTCTACTAATGAGTATTCAATATATAATGAGAATATAAATTTAAAGCCAAAATGACCACTTAGGTGCATGATTTAATTTCTAGATTAACTTCTCAGTTATAGTGAAAGCTACGAATTCTTTTAATATTTTATTAAGCAACCCAGACATATTGTTTTCCACTATACAAAACCAATTAGGACAAAAAAATGACCTTAGACGTCTTTTATATGTATCTTTCTATATCATCTATCAATTAATCAATCAATCTATCTATCTATCTATCATTTATCTTCATCTATCTGTCTGTCTGTCTTATATCTATCATCTATCAATCATCTATCTATCTATCTATGTATCTATTATTTTTCAATCATCTAAATACATATCTATAAATTCAATGTCCTATTTATCAGCATATATGATATATAATGTTCTCACTTATGCCAAGAGTATATTTCTAGGAAGTATAAATAGTTGATTCAGTTTAGACATTCAAATAGTACATTTATTAATATTTGACCTTAAGTAGCCTTGCCCAATAGGTGGAATTCCCTAAACTGCTTATTTTAATTTCCTACTCTATATATCGATTACTTAAAATGTTAGTATATGATTAAATTAAGCCTTTGAGACTTTTGAATATAATTCATCATTATTTTATAGCTTCTTTATTCATTTCTCAAAATATAACCTATGTTCAGATGGCAAATTCAATAACAACACAGCACATTTGCTAATATTATTGCATATAACTTCTTAGACAATCAACTCAAAGACAGACAATCAATTTATATCAACTCAGATTATTCCATCTCAGAAAATGTCTTAAAAATTTACAACAGTCTTAAGTTAAAAAAAAGTATATGAAATGATCATGTATTAAAGTCAAATTGCTTTTTCTACCAAAGCAGGCACAATAACATTCTAATGCCCACTCTGTCTTCAGATGTATTGCCTTCTTTGATCCTTGGTTATTTTCAAGTAACTTTGACATTTTTTGTTAACTATGATTTTAGGTGTTAATAAATATGATAATCTGATTATTAATGTTCTATTATTTTTTAATATGGATTTGAATCATATGTCAATAAATATATCAATAATTTAAAAATATAGATTGAAGACAAAAGAATTGTGATCAAGTATGACGAACTGTGATCTTTACATGATGTTCTATACTCTATATTAGATTTAGTAGAAAAGTCAATTATGAAGAAAAAATAAAAGAAATGAGGAAAAATACAAAGAAAGTTTTATTAATTTTATTACATTGGTTTATCTTCTAGCATAATGACAACAAATTTCATCTTGTACCATGTTTTCCCCAGGAACCCAAAAAAATGATATACTTACAAACTAGGATGGATGAAATGGCATCTATCATTTGGGTGGATATGAGTAAAAAAAGGTTGTTTCTAGGAGCATGTAACTAAGAAACATTGACAACATTTGTGAGTACTTTTCATCATGGGAACATCTTAGGAAAATGTGAAAGTAAGCAAATGTATGTTCGAAAATATATATGAACAAAGATATTCATTACAATGTGTGTTTGTGTATGTATGTGTATGTGTGTTTGTATGTATAATAGCTTATTCATAGACAATGTCTTATGAGTCCCTATATGATAGAATACATAATCATCTTAAAGTTACATAGATAAGATTCATGCTTGTAAGGATATTAAAGACAGAATTAATGTTATTAAAATATATACAGGAATTTAAGAATTAGATATGAGTCTTAAGAGTGTTATGCTGTACTCAGTAAAGATTTATGCTTGTTTTTAGAGTTTAAGGAAAATAATTTTCTAAATAAATTTCTATTATTTAAATATTATTGAGACAATAGTTTGGGGTTAAATTTATTTTGCTTTGATTATAATTTTCGACCTACTATTGAGTACAAGAATGAGTTCTTTTTGAGTTGAATCAGATGACATATTATAATGTCTCATTAAAAGATTGAAAGCATTTTTGAAATTCACATAAGAAATAAAACAGAATCTAACTTCTTGAATTCTTTGTATATATTGGATATTAGCCCTCAATCAGATATAGGATTGGTAAAGATCTTTTCCCAGTCTGTTGGTTGATGTTTTTTCCTATTGACAGTGTCCTTTGCCTTACAGAAGCTTTGTAATTTTATGAGGTCCCATTTGTCAATTCTTCATCTTAGAGCATAAACTATTGGTGTTCTGTTCAGGAAATTTTCCCCTGTGCCCATCCATTCAAGACTCTTCTTTTCTATTAGGTTCAGTGTATTTGGATTTATGTGGAGGTCTTTGATCCACTTGGAATTGAACTTTGTACAAGGAGATAGTAATGGATCGATTTGCATTCTTCTACATGCTAATCCCAAGTTGAGCTAGCACCATTTGTTGAAAATGCCATCCTTTTCCCACTGGATGGTTTTAGCTCCTTTGTCAAAGATTAAATGACCATATGTGCGTTGGGTTCATTTCTGGGTCTTCAATTCTATTCTATTGATCTACCTACCTGTCACTGTAACATTACCATGCAGTTTTGTTGTTCTTGTTGTTTTGTTTTATCACAATTGCTCTGTAGTACAGCTTAAGGTCAGGGATGGTGATTCCAACAGAAGTTCTTTTATTGTTGAGAATAGTTTTTGCCCTCCTAGGTTTTTGTTATTCCAAATAAATTTGCAAATTGCTCTTTCAGGGAAGGACAATCCATAGTTTGCCCTACCTGAGAATCCTTCCCAAATACAATCACCAAACCCAGACTTTACTGTGGATGCCAGCAAGTGCTGGCTGACAGGAGCCTGATATAGTTGTCTCCTGAGAGGCTCTGACAGTACCTGATTATTACAGAAGTAGAGGCTCACAGCCATCCATTGGACTGAGCACAAGGTCCCCCAATGAAGGACGTAGAGAAAGGATCCAAGGAGCTGAAGGATTTTGCAGCCCCACAGGAGGAACAACAATATGAACTAACTAGTAACCTCAGAGCTCACAGGGACTAAACCACCAACCCACACATGGTGGAACTCATGGCTCCAGTCGCATATGTAACAGAGGATGGCCTTTTTGATCATCAATGGGAAGAGAGGCCTTTGATACTGTAAAGGTTCTATGCCCCAGCGTAGGGGACTGCCAAGCCCAGGAATTGAGATAGGGTGGGTTGGTAAGCAGGAGGAGGTGGAAGGAATAGGGGTTTGTTTTGGATGGGAAACTCGAAAGGGAATATAATTTGAAATGTAAATAAAGAAAATATCTAATAAAAAGAAATAAAGAAATAAAATGGAGATTAATAATGTTTCTTATAAACATTAAAGTACATAAACTGTAAAATGAAGTTTGTAGCAAATATTTTGGAAGTTCTTGATTATATCAGTAGTATTATATAAATAAATGTTTGATATATATTTAGTATATATATGTGTGTATATATATTAAATAAAACAAATTTTCAAAATTGAATTTATAACTAAATGGTCCCTGAAGATGACCACAAAGAAGGTTATATTTGATATTATTTGTAGACGCTTATGAAGAAAATACAAAAGAACACAGTATCTCTAAAAGTTTATTAAAATACAAAATAATGATAAATTTAAAACAAAATACGCTTGGCTATACAAAGAAATCAGTTGACAAAAATTCTAATGGTCCTAGATTTAAAAAAGACAGTCCATGATTGTCTCAAGAATATTCAACTTACTGAGCATGGTTTACAGGCACAACAGCAATCAGGAGCCAGAAGCAGATGGATCCCTATGGGTTTGAAGTCAGGCAGAAGCAGATGGTTCCCTGTGAGTTTGAAGTCTAGTGAGTTCTAAGACAGGCAGGGCTACCTAATGACATCCTGTCTTTTAAAACAACAATGGTCAACTCATCTTTCTATCCTTTGTGAAACTAATAAATAACATAAATAATTCAATATATCTTATATGCTGTAAATCAATATACTGTTTTTAAATTATAAATTGATTAACTGAAGCATGAACTTCATGTCCTTCAAGAAATGCATGACACTAACATTCTTAATTTAAAATAATAAGAACAGAATTGAACTTTGATAACCAGTAAGCTTCAAATATCAGATGAGATCAAGTGTGAGTTGGCTGAAAAGTCTCTCTTAATGTCAACTTTGGTACAGACAACTTGCCCCTGTGATTCAGGCTCAATTCTATTTGAGAGTCAATAAAAATTTTATACTGCTTTCTTGGAGTAAAAAAAATTCAAAACTTCTCCTTTATTATGCTCCACCAGTAGATCAAATGAAATAGTTTTGCACTTGATAAAAATAAGACCTGTTGTGGGAATTATAAAAGATGAATCCACCCCGCAAACTCCATTTCCTGCTGGGCCACGTTTTTGAGCCAGTACCTTTCAGCCTCAATACTAAGCTCTGGTGGGTTTTTGTTATTTCCTCCCAGCAAGCTACATCTTGCTCACATGTAACTCTTTACACACTCCCATAATCATTCATCTAAATAGTGCCCATTACCCAGTAAGTAAAGCATTACTCTTAAGGCTTTAATATCCAATCAGATTTATATAATAATAAAATTACAATTTACAAGATGCTAAATCAATAATTTTAGAACCAGATAATAAAGACAGTATTCTAACCCAATTAATCTATTTTATAAGAACCTGTTTGGTTGTATAACCACGTGGGGTCTGGACCATCCTCATCATCTGCATGCATAATGACTTCTTCTCCTCCAGCTCCTGACTCTCCTCCCTCTCCTCTCCTGAAGCTTTTTCTCCTCCAACTCTAGCTCCACCTCTCTAATCCTGTCCAATCGCAGGCCTGTCACTACCCTAAAGTAATTGGACAGAGAAAATGCTGCAGCAAAGACCTGCATCTTATACTTATGCTAGGTGAACATAGTTTGTTAAAAACAGCATAAAGCAAAATTAAATCTGCAAAGCATTATATTTCACTTTAGTACTATGAATGTTATAAAAACTCTCTCAAAGCATGATCAAGTTAATTCAACTTTAAACGGTTTATCTCCCTCAGCATATCAAAGCATTCATTCAACACAGGACAAACTCAATCCAAATGTCAGGTCAGGACTAGGGAAATTTCAGGGATGTGAGATATGTATATCTATCTATCTATCTATCTATCTATCTATCTATCTATCTATCTATCTAGATATACATACATATATATATATATGCATACATATATATATATGCATACATATACATATTTGAACACCGTTTATTCAAGATAACATTACAACTCCATATCTTATATTTTAAACATCAAGAAAATGATTCTAAATGTTACAAGTTATAAACAACTTTCAATTAGGACAAGGTTGTATTTTTTAAATTTTTTGATTAAAGATTTACAAGTCTCTGACTAAACAGTTCAATATTCAGCTAACATTAAAATTTTGAATTAGTGCCAAGGTGTTTATCCTAATGAAACCAAGGAATGTATTATTACAGAGACAGGTAGCACTTTACACTTCTAGGGTTTTCAAAGGCAGTCATCTGAAATTATAAGCACTTCATTCTTTCATCCATAATGTTCTACAATTACACATAGCAAGCACAGGTTACTCAGGCCAATATTCATCATAAATAACAGATGGCTTCCAATAGTGGCGATTCTCCAATTAATCATTCTTCCTTCTGTCTAATAGAAAGTATCCCATAGGCATGGCATTATATCATTCTATAAAGCAAGACTTATTATGAGTTATGTAACTATTCAATTATTAATTTATGAATTCACTATCAACATCCAGTTAGACATATTGATAATAGCTCGTTTTTTTTCTACAGAGGTCAGCTCTGAATTAAATATAAGGAAACCCTTCACAGAAGTATATACAGAAAAATGTGGTTTTTGTTCTTAACCTTGTAAACTGTTCTTATTCATGCTGCTTGGTTACTAGATAATTTCACATAACATAAACTAAATTTTTGTACCAAAGATCCTAGAATAGAAATATAATTTGTTCTACCTGCTGATGCTATAATTACAACATTTAACAAAAGATAGTCAAACCAGAGTCAACACTACAATTACTGACTTGACACGAATTAATCTGAAAATTTACATTATAAATCTTTGTTATGTCTTCAAAAGCTAATTGACTCAATTATAAATATTTTATAGAGTACATCATATAATTTGGTTTCTTCAAGTTAGAATAGAAAAACAATTAATATTTGAGGCCTTGTAAAAATAAATAAATGAATGAAATGTGAAAGTCAATGTAATCACTTTTTTTTAAATGGTTGCAAGATCTGATATCTACTACCTTCCTTGATACTATTGATCCCCAAACTACTATAGCTTGTCTATTATACTACTGTGCACAATTGAGAGCCACCCCCTTCTGGAAACAAGGAACTCTTTTCCTTCCCCATGAATGTTGTCCTGGGCTAAAAGATAAGCTTCCCTAAGAACTACACAAACTTGATGTGGATGATGAAATGTTTTTATTTCAATCTACTCCCATTCTTACTGAAGCCCCTACATAACACTTTGTTGAAATTGAGTAGAAGTGTAAATTCCTTCTTCTTTTATGTAGTGCAAAATAATTCTGAAGAGCTCTCCCAAATCCTGAGTTCTTCATTTACTAACTTTAGGCTTCTTCAAAAAATACATCCTAAACAAATATTCATTTTCAGTCTTGTTTCTCCTACTTAATTATGGGTAATATTATTTGGAATGCTCCCAAAGTGGTATATTCAACATTTTCCACTTCAGAGTTCATTTCTCAGGAAACTCAATATAAATTTCCTAACAAATATAATCTCTAAAGTTCAGTACTCTTTGAAATATATTTATTTTCTATATTATAGAACCAATAACATCTGCAGAGACTGTATGTTGTCCTAAGTAAATCCTTCAGATTTATCACATTTTAGAAATGTAATGTTATCTTGATTTAAGAAACTTTTAGGAAACATATACAAAATAATAATCTCAATTGCACTGTATCTAGTAACTATGTTTGTTCCAGTAATGTTTTCTTCTCTTAGCCCTAACATAAGAAAATTAGTTTAACTACAATTATAATTGTTAATAAATGTCACGGTAAGTGACAGTCAATTTATCATATTTCCCTTGCCTTTTCTAGTCACAATTTACATTTTCTTTTTTTTTTAAATTTAATCATTCTGTGTTTTATACTCCAGGTTTTATTCCCCCTCCGGGTCCACCCTCTCACTGTTCCACATCCAATATACATCCTCCCCTCTTCTGCTTCCACTAGGATGCCCCAGCCCCTCCACCCACCCCACCAGAGCTCCCCACCCCATGGGCCTCCAGTCTCTTGAGGGTTAGATGCATCTTATCTGACTGAATCCAGACCCTGCCATCCTCTGCTGTATGTGTGTTGGGGGCCTCATATCAGCTTCTGTATGCTGCCTAGTTGGTGGTCTAGTGTCTGAGAGATCAACAGGGTCCAGGTTAATTGAGAATGCTGGTTTTCCTATATGGTCACCCTCCTCCATAGCTTCTTCCAGCCTTTCCATAATTCAACCACAGGAGTGAGCAGCTTCTGTCTATTGGTTGGGTGCAAATATCTTCCCTCTGACTCTTTCAGTTGCTTGCTAGGGCTGAGGGCGACCATGTTAGGCCACTTTATGTGAACACTCCAAAGTCTCAGTAATAGTGTCAGGCCTTTGGATCTCCCCTGGAACTAGATTCAATTTGAGCCAGTCACTGGACCACATTTTCCTCAGGATTCTCTTCATTATGTCCCTGCAGTTCTTTCAGAAAGAAACAATTATGGATCAGAAATTTTTTGACTGTGGGATGGCAACCCCATCCCTCACTTGATATCCTGTCTTTCTGCTGGAGGTAGGCTCTACAAGTTCCCTCTCCCAACTGTAGGGCCTTTCATCTGATGTCCCTCCCTTTGAGTCCTGAGAGTTTCTTACCTCCCAGGTCCCTGGTACATTCTGGATGTCTCAACACCCCCTATCTCAAGAGGTTGCCTGTTACCATTCTTTCTTTTGGCCCTCAGGGCTTCAGTCTTTTTCCCCAACCAATATCTGATCATGTTCCTCTCTTCCCCTCCCTGCCCTTTCTCACACCCAGGACCCTTCTTCCCTCCCCTCTCCTGTGATTGGTTTCTTCTACATCTCAAGTGTCATTGAGGCGTCCTCACTGGGGCCCTTCAGCTTGTTAACCTTTTTGTGTTCTGTGGACTGTA
>JADRCD010227969.1:457-18600 GCA_019843815.1 Montemys delectorum
ATATATATATATATATATATATATATATATATATCTTAAATTTATCCCCATAGCCTCTAAAGCTCTATCTTTGAAATTACTTCATTGTTTTTTAAAACAGAAAAAAAAAACAGAAATTTTTCTCTAACTTTATGTTTAAAGTTATTTTCCAAAGATTTCCTTTGAAACAATCAGTATCATTTGGAAATTCTGTCTCTTAACAATTCTGTCTTTCTCCAGTATAATCCCCTAGTCTAATTTAAATACAAGAAAACTCAAATGAAGCTTATCATTGTTTCCTCTCATATTTTGCAACCCTAAAATTTCAGAAGTATAGTTCTAAACAACATTTTGCCAAAAAGATCTTTACTCAAATATAAATCTGAAACAAACCAAGCTAATTTTTACTTCTGTGATGACTTCTTTCTTGTTGAACTTCAGATATTTACCTAGGCAGGGGTGGAGTGTGGAATTACAAAAGTCTTGACTGCCTTTTTCTAGAAAGCTCTAGGAGCCCTAGGAAACAGGAGAATACAGATTCTACTACCCATCTCTGCTCTAAGATGGAGAAAGTGGCCATGAACTCTGCAGAGATAGTGTTTAGCCTTGCCATGATCTTACCACTTTCACTGTCATCACTTATTTCAAATCACAGTTCTTAATTCTCGATGTCCAGCTAATTAATCCAAAGGGACTTGAGACTTACAATCTGTAATTTCCCCCCTTTTATTTAAAAAGGATGTTTTTCTCATATAACATATCATCATCATTTTCTCTTTACTCCTTCCAGTTCTTCCCCACCTCCCCTTCCACCTGGATCCACCCATTTCTGTCCCTCATTAGAAAATAAAGGGCTTCTAAAGGATAATAATAAAATAAGATATAATAAGATAAAGCAAAATCAACACATGGGAAAGGGGGGAAACAAACAGAAAGAAAAAAAGTACAAGAAAAAGTACAAGTAATAGATATAGACACAGACTTGCATACTCACACACTCAGGAATCCCATAAAAATACTAAACTAGAAGCCATGATGTATACACAAAGGAAATACAGGGCAAATAGGGAAAGAAAAACAAACAAAATGTATAAAAGTATGATCAATTTTAAGCACATATGTTAATGTATTTATTGAGAATTAAGACAAACAAGCAAATAACTTGAGGTTAAAAACAATTGATGATATATAGTCTATTAAATGCTCAAATACTACTAGCACAATAATTTTTCCAACAGAGCTGTATCAAAGAAATATCAAAATCTCATCCCACTAAAATATATACAAATTTATGCAGTGGTTTGATTTGGGATGGTTATCATTAAGTTTAGTCTAGCACAAGTCATATGTTTTAAATTAGTATTGCTTTTGTTGGTTGTATGAATAATTCTATACCATCAGTAATAGATGACAAGATAATATTTCTGAAAAGCCCTGCCACAACATTATGAAACAAATATCCTGCAAGGATTTCATTAAGATCATATTCTATTAGCCATCTACAGCTGAGTATGCAGCCTACCTTAAGAAACTTTTCCCCCAGTGAGACTCCCTTGGATAAAATTAAACTTTCATTTGCAAGTGTGTATCAACTGGAAACAAGTTCTGAGTTATGGATAGGTGCATGTGTGCACTTTTTATTTCATCTCTACAACCCTGCCTGGTTAGATTTCTGCAGGCCCTGCCCATGCTGCTTTAGTCTCGGTGAGTTCATACGTGTGTGGTTCCTGGTGTTTTTAAAAGACTATGTTTCCTTGGTATCCTCCATAACCTCTGACTTTTACATCTTCTGGCTTCTCTTTCACTGATTTCTCATTAAGTCTCAAAGAGGTGTTTCATGGACACATCCCATTTTGGGTTGAGTGTTCCAAGGTCTCTCACTCTGGATATACTCTGGCTGAGGGTCTCTGCATTTTTCCATCTGTTGCAAGTGGATACTTCTCTGATGATGGTTGAGCAAGGCACTGATCTATGAGTATAACAGAGTATGACTAGAAGTCACTTTTATTACATTCTTTAAGTAGACCAGTAGTATTTGGACCCTGGAGTATGTAGTCTCAATATCAAGTATGGGTTCCATGTTATAGAGTGGGCCTTAAGTCAAATCAGATATTGGTTGGTTATTCCCACAAGCCTTGTGGCACCATTGCTCTAGAATTTGTTACAGCCAGGACAGCATTGTACATCAAAGGCTTTGTAGCTGGGTTGGTGGTTATGTTTCTCCTTTGGTAGCTTGCAGAGTACCCTTTACCAAAGACGCTAACATGTAGGTGTAAAGGCTCTATGTAGGCACTACCTCAACTTCTCCATATTCAATGAGTTGTGTAGGTGTTATTTGTGCAGAATACTGCATATTCTTGGCAACAGACTGGGTTGTTTGGGGTTTCTACGCAACCCCTTTGGCCAAAAACTCAACTAGATATAACCAAGTCCCAGCATTGGAACCTTGCATTGGTAACAATAGATGTCCAGTTAGAGCTCTGTCTTCCCATTATTTGTCTATTTCATTTAGATCAGCTTCCTATTAGTATATATTTTGGGAAGCTTCTACTGTATTATTTCCATATTACCTACCCCTCAAATGACTCTTTCCTTTTTTTTTAACTTTTATTGCATTATGATGAGAAAAGTTACATGATTTCAATTTGTCTGAATTTGTTAATATTTAAAAACATATTTTAAGTAAATAGAATTAAATCACATTCTTGTTTCCCTTTTGTATCCCAACTCCTCCCAGAGACCCCTCTTCAATACCTACAATATCTTTTTTTGTCATATTCCTTAAAATTTATAAAATATTATAAAATAAAATGAGTATTATAAAAATTATTTGATATAAAACAATCAATTTAACAGTGTTGTGTAGATGCTTGTCTACAGCAATACTACAAAAACACACAATTTTCTCAGTATAAATTTCAAATAACTCCAAATATATTAACTGTAAATTTTGAAATAATACATCACTACTAGTATTTTCTTAAGTGAACATAAACATGTAAAGTCTTTTTGTTTGTTTGTTTTGTATTTAGTAGAGTTTAAAATCTTGGCTCTTTTTGTGGAACAAGCCCAAACTAAGAACATTTTTAAACATTGGATTTCATTATAATAAGGCTGTACTTCAATGATCCTCAAATCACCAAAGGATTTTACCTCCATCGTAGCTAAGCTGAGAGTTGACAGTTGTGCTGCTCCAAGAAATGAATTGTAGGCACGATTTTTGGATACAGACTTCCTGCTATGACCAAAACTATTTGACTTGAGTGAGTGACTTTATTCTCAGGCCACAGAGAACAGGTTACATTCATTTAAGAAATGGTGTGTGTATTAAGATGGTCTATCCATAAAGTTATTCACCAACTGTTTCAATGAACAATGGTTCTGCTTGGAAGGTGGCACAGACATTAGGTGTGGGTAAGAATCTGGTTCATTGGTTGTGATAATTTGGAAGAGCATTCATCTCAGAGAAAGAGTAACTTGTAAAATCCTCTTCTTCAAACTTGAAACAAGAGCTACAAATGTCAAGCAAAGCACTCAGTCTCACTCTTTGTTGTTCTATTTCCTACAAGCCACCTCCCAAGTTAATTGTCTATGTCTCCTTGGGTATATAAATAATTTTGAAATATATAAGCTGTTCTAAAAAACATAGTATAGTGTAAAAACATGAAATAAACAATACTATTAATAGAGAGGTTGAGATAGGAGGAGCAAGATTTCAGGACCCTTATGTTGTACACAGCAAGTCACTGTCACAAACAAGCTGAAAGTATATATAGATTGTACAATATTGGACCTATTTCTCCAATTAACAAATTAGAGAGACCATTGGATGACAATCAACAAATTTCTAACTCCTCATATTTTTGGATTTCAATTGCTTAGGATATGTTGGTAATATTAATTTTCATATTAAGATATTAAGAAAAGGTAGTTATCACTTCCTGTTGTTTTTGTTGTAAGAAGTGGAATTAGATTTGTGTGGATTTGTTGAAAGGTTACTTTCTTGCTTCTTCTAGGGTATAGTTTTGCTCCTTATGTTGATGGTTTCCATCTACTATCCTTTGTAGGGCTGGATTTGTGGAAAGATATTGTGTAAATTTTGTTTTGTCATAGAATATCTTGTTTTCTCCATCTATAGTAATTGAGAGTTTTCCTGGGTATAGTAGCTTGGGCTGGCATTTGTGTTCTTGTAGGGTCTGTATGACATCTGCTCAGGATCTTCTAGCTTTCATAGTCTCTGGTGAGAAGTCTGGTGTAATTCTGATAGGCCTGACTTTATATGTTACTTGCCACTTTTCCCTTACTGCTTTTAAAATTCTTTCTTTGTTTAGTGCATTTGGTGTTTTGATTATTATGTAATAGGAGGAATTTCTTTTCTGATGCAGTCTATTTGGAGTTCTGTAGGCGTCTTGTATGTTCATGGGTATCTCTTTCTTTAGGTTAGGGAAGTTTTCTTCTACAACTTTGTTAAAGATATGTACTGGCCCATTACATTGGAAGTCTTCACTCTCTTCTATACCTATTATCCTTAGGTTTGGTCTTCTCATTGCTTCCTGGATTTCCTGGGTATTTTGGGTTAGAAGCTTTTTGCTTTTTGCATTTTTTTGACTGTTGTGTCAATGTTTTCTATGGTGTCTTCTGCCCCTGAGATTCTCTCTTCTATCTCTTGTATTCTGTTTATGATGCTTGCATCTATGACTCCTGATTTCTTTCCTAGGTTTTGTATCTCCAGGGTTGTCTCTCTTTCTGATTTCTTTACTGTTTCTATTTCCATTTTTAGATTCTGGATGGTTTTGCTCATTTCCTTCACTTGTTTGATTATGTTTTCCTGTAGTTCCTTAAGGAATTTTTGTGTTTCCTCTTTAAGAGCGTCTAACTCTTTACCTGTGTTCTCCTGCATTTCTTTGAGGGTGCTATTTATGTCTTTCTTAAGGTCCTGTATCATCATCATGATAAGTGATTTTAGATCTGAATTTTGTGTTTCTGGTGTGATGGTGTGTCCAGAACTTGCTATGGTGGGAGAATTGGGTTCTGATGATGCCAAGTAACCTTGGTTTGTGTTGTTTATTTTCTTATGCTTGCCCCCCACCACCACCTGGTTATCTCTAGTGCTACGTGCCCTTGCTAATTCTGACTGGAGTCAGTCCTTCCTGTGATCTTGGTTGCATCTGAACTCCTCAGAGTCAGGCAGTCTCTGTGACCCTGTGATTCTGGGATTCTGTGACCCTGGGCTTGTTAAAGCATCTGGGAGTGCAGCAGCTTCCTCTGGCTGTTGTGGGACTGGCTGTGGAGCCTGGACCCAAGGTCTGATCAGGACACCAGCCCAGAGAGAAGGGAAGCAACCTGAGCTACTCTGCTGGTGGAGTTCCTGTGTGCCTGGTACCATTGGTCTCAGTTACTCCAGGTGTTGGGACAATGTTAGGTCCTCCTTACCTCTGATCCTGAGAGTATCAGAGCACCTGGGAGTGGAGCTTCCTCTGGGTGTTGTGGGACTGGCTGCAGAGCTTGTGCCCAAGGTCTGCTCAGGACACCAGCCCAGAGAGCTCAAATGACTCTTAATTTTAACTATCTTTCCCATTTCTCTCTCTCATTTCCTTCTTCCCTTGCGCTCCCTACTTTATCCTGATGTTCCAGCCCTTCCTCTCCCTACATTACATAACTCTCTACTCTATTTCCCTTTCCTACTCTCTATCTGTCCCTACCCCTAGTCCTTTTTTCTATACCTAACTTCTGCACTCTTAAGGATTTTAGCTTGTTTATCATTAATCTGACAGCTAATAGCCACATGCATATAACCAAATACATATGGTATTTGTCTCTCTAGGTCTAGGGTACAATACTCAGGATGATGGTTTTTTTTTTTCTAGTTACATCCATTTAACAATGACTTTCATTCTTGTTAACAGCTAGGTAATATTTCACTGCATAAATGTCCCACATTTTCTTTGTTCCCTCATCTGTTGACAGACATCTAGATTGTTTCCAGTTTGCAGCTATTAGAAACAGATCATAAATGAGCATTGCTGAGCAAGTGCCTCTGTGATATGATGAAACATCCTTTGGGCATATATCTTGGAGTAGTATAGCTGAATCGTGAGGTAAATTAATTCCTATCTTCCTGAGGTACTACCATACTAATTTCACAGCAGTTGTACAAATTGGCATACCCACCAGCAATGGATAAGAGTTCTATTTACTCCACATCATCAAGAGTGTGAGCTGTCATTTGTTTTATTGATCTTACAAATTTTTGTGAGTGCAAGATGAAATCTCAAAGAAGTTTTGACTTGCCTACTGCTTTTCTGCCATTCCTCTTGGCCTCTGGTTACTCACTGTATTGCTAGGAATTCTTCCTAGAATTGAGAACAGAATCTGATCCTGTTATTTTCCCAAGATAGAAATGATAACATTGCACCCCAACAGAAACTATTTAAAGTGAACCATGTCCAGAATTCCTGAAAACAGTTTTATCTTTTGGTCAGAAACCAAGATTATTTGTCCTGACAACTTAGTATCATTGAGCTGTTTGTTTTCAATTAATAACAAATTGTGTCTCTCCTGAAATGTTGATACTCCCAGAGAATAAGAATCATCCTAAGTATTCCTGAAAGCAATCTGTTGATACTGCTTTACAAACATTGTAACACTTTTGTTATTACTAATAAATTATGTAATTTTAATTGCCTATATTTTTGTATAGAAATTATGTGTTCAGATTATTTCAGTGGCCTGCCATAGCAATAGTACAGTTATATAAAAATGATATGATTCGTGTATTTATCTGGTACCTAAATATAAAGGGATGCATTTGAGATTTAACTTAGGTACATGGTTTTTGGGTTTCTCCTTCAATTGTCATATAACACTCATGCATATTTATAAGGTTCATATATTAATTGACGCAAGCATACAGCACATAATGAGCAAGCTGTTGCTTACCATTTGCTCCTCAGTCATGTAACACTGCTTTGTGTATAAGAGCTTGACCATCTCTCATCTATACCTTTGTAACATATAAATCATAAATTAATGTAAAATATGCTGCAGAGATATTCTGTATCCGTGAAATGCAATGCTTCTCTGATCTAGCTGTTCCTTGCTTTATGCTCCATGCCATCTTCTCATCCACCCACTCTCATCATCTTAGCTTCTCCTCCCCTTTCACAGGTTTCATTTTAAGTTTTTCTCTGGGAATCTTTCCTTTTTTTCCACATAGGTTTTTCTCTGGCACATTCTATTCTCTTGAGTTTCTAGAAATGTTTTAAATTCCCATTTTTTTTCTTCAGTGGTCCATTGTTTGAAAGCATATTGTTTCATTTGTGCTGATGATACAATTTGTAAATTTGACTTCTAATTGTTTTAGAGGGAATTTGAGAGGTATAGTTGTTTTGTTAACTGATTGGTTGTTATATTAAGACATTTTTCTGGCCTAATGAATGCTCTAGCATGAATAATGATCCAAAGGTTGATGAGAAAAAACATGTATTCTGTAGCCATTAGTAAAATGTTCTATAAATGTCTGCTATGTCAAGTTTGTCTGCGTTACAGTCCAAACCTCACTGTTTCTTTAATTTTTTTCCTATCTGGATACTCTCTCCACTGACAAAAATATACTCAAGTACTATTAGTGTATGGAAATCTTTCTCTTCAGATATAATATATAAAATTTATAAAGTAGGATGCTATGGCACTAGGTACACAGATTTATGATAACTATATCCTCCTTGACAATACTTTAATTGTTACATAGTAATCTTATTTGTCACTTTTCCTGGTTAATTTAAAATAAGTATTTGAATACAAATGGCTTTCTATTTAATCCATCCACTTTCAATCTGTGAACATCTCTGCCTGTGAAATGTGTTTCTTACAGAGAGCTCTTTGAATCTGTAAATTGCCATAAAGGTCACAAGGTAAAGGCTTGTTCACTGTTTTCTAGTATAATTGGGATGTAATGGCCATATCTGCACAATGCAGGTGTGCCTTCAAAGTCATAGTAGGGACCCAGCTCTGCCCCTTCCTTCCTTCCTCCCTGGCTTGCTCTCCTCATCATGTGTTCTTCACTATCTAGTATGCTGCCTTGTACCTGGCCCAAACTCAACATGACAGCCCATAGTTGTTTTGAATTTTCTTTGTCCCTTTTATCCTCTTATTTATCTTTGTGTGTCTATGCTTTACTTTGCTGGAAAGGTTGGATTCTTTTAACTTTCATCTTTAGCACAATAGACTTCATATTTACTCCCTGTGAGACTCCAGACTTCTGCAGAAAACCTTTGATTTCTACCACTTCTTTAGAGACTGTTAAGGGACTCTTTCTTGTCCAGTACTTGATACATAAGACTCTTGTGATTAGAGTTACACTAATCTAAGAAGATGGAATAGCACATTTTATATGGTTGTCTTCTTCAAAAGGCCATCCTTGGTTCCTGTGCTTGCTCTCTGTCTCCTTCATGTCATTTGATCTCCAACACTCTATCAAAATATTCTGTTGGCTTGCTGTTGCTGTCATTGTATTTGGGGAAGAAAGCTCACCAGCCAGTACTAATGAATCATTTAACTGTCTCGAATTGTTCCTGCTTTGATGTTTCATGGAAAGTCATGCACATATTAAACAGGATCTCCCTTGGTATCTTAGATTATTCCCCATCACCCAGGTGTTGCAGTGACACAACTCCCACATGTATTTTCAACTAATATATACAGGAAAATGAAACAGAAGTTAAAGTTCAGTGAAACTGTAAAAATCACTTTAAAATTACAAAATAGAGGATTTTGTTTTCTTGGTATAACATGGCCCATGATTCTTTTGTGGAAAAACCACAGCATCTATTCTTTTCTTTTCATAGGGATTTCAATTTCCTCTGATAATTTTACTCCACATAAGAATTCAGGGTAATGAGATATGATCACAGTTTGTCCCTGTTGGATTATTTGGAATTAAATGAATGTAAAGCCTTTTTCTTCTTAGTTTGATTGAACTCATAAGAAACATTCTTCCTTTTTAACAAATGAGAACAGAATATTACCCATGAGACTAGCAGTCTCACCTGGCATGTGTCATTCCTCAATCATTAATAAAGATAAATTACTCCCTCACTATGCCTTTCTATTTGAAAAATCAGCTGAATTCTTTAGGCTGCTTCAGAGTCAATGATATAATTCAGGTATCTTCTGTTAATATTTTATATCTAAATCTAGATTTATGTTCGTCATGACCTCAAGAATAATTTATGTACTAAATGAAATTCATCATGATGTAACCAAAGAATAAAAGCCTTTTATTTAAAGCCACTTCATATTATTTTTTTTGTATATAGGAAAAAAGGTTGCTTAAATTTCATAATAATAACTGTAGTTATCACTGGTAGATTATGAACCAATAGGCATTACTCTTTACTGTGGTCCATAATGTTTATTTTTGGAGAAGTAAAAATATTCACATATTAGTGTGCTCTCTCTCTCTCTCTCTTTCTCTCTCTCTCTTTCTCTCCCTCTCTCTGTCTCTCTGTCTCTCTGTCTCTCTGTCTCTCTCTCTGTCTCTCTCTCTCTGTCTCTCTCTCTCTCTCTCTCTCTCTCTCTCTCTCTCTCTCTCTCTCTGTGTGTGTGTGTGTGTGTGTGTGTGTGTGTGTGTGTGAATTTTGGGTAAAGTATTCCAGTTTCAGAGACCTGTTATTAATTAGTCTGGAAACAAATATAATCCCATACTGAAGAGTAGAAGAAAAGATCATTTAGTAGAGATATATAGTGTATAAGCTTTTATTTAAAGGAGATGGAAAATTTTCTCTGAAACGAGCCAAGAATGTAGGCGAGCTAGTTCCAGAAACCAGTTGTCTTACCATCTAGGTGGTTCCAGGGAGTGGTCAATCACAAAATGAATGACAATGACAATGATAAAATGATAAAGCCACATTCTTGAGAATGCAAGATGTTTGACTCCTCATGACCCTTACTAAAGCATGGGTTGGGTCCCTCTGAAAATTTCCCTTGTTTTTATGTTTCCTTGGTTACTCCCTCACCCCCCGCCCTAGTTTGTGGTTTTTCCCTTTAAATACCCCTCACTTCTTGTGCTCAGGGTCGAGCGCCTCTTCCCCTGAGAGTATACTGGCTTCCCCCACTTCCCCCCCTAATAAACCTCATGCTGTTTGCATAAAGATCAGTCTCTTGTGAGTCTTTGGGTGGCCACATTCTCCCAGAAATTGAGAGAGGGTCTCCCCTCGTGGGGGTCTTTCAATACAATGTCATGTTAAAAATAAAATTAAGCACAGAAGCAACAGAGTAGCTGGGAAAGGCTCCTTCCTGCCTCCATCTATACCCAAGAGGTATGCTTGTTCCACAGCCCTCTGTGCACCTTTCCCTCAAGCAGAGAGCTGATCTCCAGGGAGTGCTCTGAGCCCAGGATTCAGGCGAGATCGCCATTTTCTCTCTGGTAACTTTCTAAGGAGGGATCAGTCAGGAGGCACAGGCCACAGAAGTGGCTGAGCAGCTGGGACAGGGTCCTTCCTTCATCCATCTGCACCCAGGAGGGATAGGTGATCTGCAGCCCTCTGTGCACCAGGCTTACCAGAAGAGAACTGATCTCCCAGGAGTTCTGACACAGGTTTACAGACCTACAGGAGGAATAAGCTCCAGCCAGAGACTTCTGTAATAGTCAGGGTTCTCTGGAGTCACAGAATGTATGGGTAGTCTCTATATGATAAAGGAATTTGTTGATGACTTACAGTCTGTAGTCCAACTCCCAACAATGGTCAGCAGCAGCTATGAATGGAAGTCCAAGGATCTAGCAGTTGCTCAGTCCCACGAGTAAAGCAGGAGAAACAGAGAGAGAGAGAACCTGTAGAGACCACTTCCAGTAGATAGACACGGCCCCCTGTCGAGGGATGGGATCACACACCCATCTCAAAATTTTTAACCCAAAAATGTTTCTGTCCAAAGGAAGAATGGGGACAAGAAATGGAACAGAGACTGAAGGAAGGGACAACAGGGGAACAGCCCACCTGGGATTCATCCTGCCTGCAGACACCAAGCCTGACACTGTTGCTGTGGTCAAGAGGTGCTTGCTGACAGGAACCTGGGGTGGCTGTTCCTTGGGAGGTTTGGCCAGCAATGTAGATGTGGATGCTTGGAGCGAGCCATCAGATTGACCTCGGGGACCCAGTAGGGGAGCTGGCAGAAGACTGGAGGAGCAGAGGGAAATTGCAACCCCATAGAAAGAACAGCATCAGCTGGCCAGACCACCCAGTGTTCCCAGGTACTAGACAACTAACCAAGGAGTATACAGGGAGAGATTCATGGCTCCAGATACATAGGTAGCAGAGGATGGCCTTGCCTGACATCAATGGGAGGGGAAGCCCTTGGTCCTGTGGATGTTTGATGCCCCAGCGTAAGGAGGGGGGAAGAGGGTAGGTGGGCGGGGGAGCACACTTATAGAGGCAAAGGGGAGGGAGGAAGAACAAATTTGGGATTCTGGGTTTGTGGAGGGGTAACAGGCAAGTGGAATATCATTTGAGATATAAATGAATGAAGTGATTAATAAAAAAATAAATTTAAAGTATTAGAAGTTTTTTATACCTGATTTGTACACTTAATCTCTGTGTTGGTTTGAATTAAATATCTCCTTTAGTCTTGGACATTTGAAAAATGTTTATATATTCTTTTCTAATGAGAGACAGAAAAGGGGTGGATCCAGATGGGGGAGGGGTGCAGAGAGACTGAAATTTTATTTTAAAAAATTAATAAAAGAATAAAAATTAAAAAACATATCTGCTGAAACTTAATCATTAAATAAAGAAAATCATGTTATAATAAAGCAACATGATTCAGAGATCATTGAGTAAGCATTAATAGCTCTTAAATCTTTATCTCAAACATTCAAAAATACCTTTAAAAAAGAAATGGATAAAGCCAGAAGGTGGGAAGTTATTTATATGATTTGAATTCAAGAAGTCAAAATTGTCTCATATTAGAAAAATAAAAAGTAACTTATAAAGTCAAAAGGAAAAGAATTGGTTCCGAATTTAATACAACTGGTCAAGTAAAGTAAAAGATGGAAAGAGAGCAAGAGGAAGAGAAGGAGAAGTATAACACGGAAAGCATAGGGACTGAGGATTCCCTTAGTGTAACCTTACAGCACTCCATGCAGCAACTCACCACAGGAAAGAACATGTCTGTGGAAACTCAGAGATGAGACAGAGGTTCCTGTGCACATCACAGAGCAAAGAGCAATATTGGAAAGGTTGGAGAAGTAGCTTCAGTCACTGTGCTGAAGGGCCAACATTGTGTCATACGATAAGATCTACATTTATCTACTACAGCTTCTGCGGTGAGAAAAAAGCACACCAGAGGACCATAGCCATTCAAGCACTCTATGCTGCTTCCCAGGAAATTCACTCCTCATGTTCCCAACAATAATACTAGAGTTAATAGCACACATATGCCATCTAAGGCCAAGAAGAAGCAATAAAAAGCAGCAGATAGGTAGTCTCTGAGTTCATCTTTGTGGTATTGCTCTGCTAACAACTGTACCAAGTTAGTGATACTAGATAATGACAGAGCATGCATACACCACCAATCCAGGCTGGCCTAGAATTACAGTGGGAAGAGAAGTTAAACCTGATATAGATCGTCTTTCTCTAACCCAATCTTATTGCCCATGCCAACATCCAACCTGACAACAAGATGACAGTTCTACCTACAGGAGCAGAATGAAGGGAAGAAACTTTCCCAGACAGAAAGCCCAAAGTCTTCCTTAGTCCCTGCCTCAGCAAAATTCCAAATGCTGTGCCACATTTCTATAGGACTTAGGAACTGTAGCTCTCAAATGTGGGAATCCCAAAGGTGAACTGATGCTTCAGACACAGACTTAGAACATTCTTGTGGAAACAGAATGCCAGAATATCCACCTTGGGACTTTAAACACAGCTTATCAGAGCCAAAATGAAAGTCACACTTAATCAATGAGACACAAATCGTAGAGTCCCATATGCTTATGGGACAAAGTGGTTGGGAGTGCTTGAGCCAGGAGTCAGAAGGGCATTTCATCCCAGATTCAAGATTTCCTTCAAGGACATCCTAAGGAAAATCTCAAACTATGCATTCCTAAATCACATAGCTTATGGATGTATCTACCCAGAATAGTAGTCCAACTGAATTTGGAGCATAGCCAGAGCCCTACTAAAGCACCAAATGGTAGCTCTGTGTGCCAAGTGTATATGCAATTCTGTTCTCCCCAATGAATGCTGAGTATAGTGCCAAGCCAGTTCATCCACTAAACTGAACAGTCTGGCGAGTGTTCTCCCTGCGCAGATCAACCACTATTCTCATGAGTAAATGCCTTTGACAACTATGGAAACTAACTTAGGGGCTCAACTCTACCTGTCTGGAGTTTTTTCAAACCAACTCAAGCAGAATCATATGCTATATTAAGTAGTAAATATCTATGACTGCCTGTAAATGTCAAAATGAGCAGTTATACTGATAAATCCGCTAAAACCAATGCTAGAACACAAATGTGTAAAATCAGTGAGTCATATACCATCAAAAGAAACTACTCAATATAGCTAAATTATTGAGTTGAGTTTTCCAACATCTTGTCCTCAAGGACACAAGTAACACACACAGGTGTTTCTTGCTACAAGTCAATGTAAGGATTGATGGTAAATCACTTGGAGGGACTACAGCCATGTCTGTCCGACACAGTGCTGGGAGGTATAATTACTAGTAAAGACAACCCTTGAAAAGAATTCTCAAAAACAGAACAGAACAAAACAGTGGGAAAGAGAGGGCAGGGTCAAACATCTTGCTCCTTAAATGTGCACAGAACACACAAAAAGTAAATTCTATAAGGAGACAATCCACAGCAACACATCCGTATCTGACACGTGCTCTGTAGTGGGGTTCAAAGGCACGGGAGGGACTGAAGCGTTAGACAAGAGTCCAGAGTTCTATGTTTTAAAAGCATCAGTAATCATACAAAGAATGCAAATAAACATAGGAGCAAAGAAAGGAGGACCTCGGCAACTAGGTAACCGAAATGAATGTAGCAGTCAGTACTTTCAAGGAGAAATTCAAAACTACAAACATTCAACAAATTGAATCATTGAAAAATAATCACATAGCAATTCTGGAAATGAAAACAATCAATCAAATGGCTGTGTATGACAAATGCATAGCCAGATTTATAATGAATAAGGAAAAACTGATAACATTTTCTTTAAATTTGAAACAAGGCAAGGTGGCCGCTCTCCTCTTTTCTCCAATATGGTGCTCAATTGCTAAAGCAACAAGACAAGATAAAGACATAAAGGAGATAGGAATAAGAAAAAAAAAAGAAGCCAAATTACCCTTATTTGTAAATAATACGATTTTAAACTTAAAATATCCTACAGTCTACACTCAAAAGCTTTTAGATATGATTAAAAAAAAAAAAAAAACTTGGCCTTGTTGGGCATCAATGGGAGGAGAGACCCTTGATTCTGTGAAGGCTAGTTGCCCCAGTATAAATATTCGTCACAAAATTAACATGTAAAAGAAGATTTTCTATATATAATAATGATTCTTCTGAGAAATGTTGTAAAAAATGTATTTATTATTTTTAGTTTTATTTAGTTTTATACATTTATGTAATATGATCAGATCAAATCCACACCAATCTTTTCTTTCCAATTCTCCCCAAACCCACACCACCAATTTTCCATGCCAATTTTTTTGTTGTTGTTGTTGTTTTGTTTTTCGAGAGAGGTTCTCTCTGCATAGCCCTGGCTGTCCTGGAACTCACTCTGTAGACCAGGCTGGCCTTGAACTCAGAAATCCATCTGCCTCTGCCTCCCAAGTGCTGGGATTAAAGGCGTGCGCCACCACTGCCTGGCCCCATGCCAAATTCTTGTACTATTATTTTTTATTGATATTTTATTTATTACATTTCAAATATTATCTCCTTTCCAGGCTTCCCCTCCTCAAACCTCCTATCCCATCCCCTCTCCCCTGCTTCTTTGAAGGTGCTCCCCCACTGGATCACCTACTCCAAAACTTACCACTCTGGTATTCCCTACACTGGGGCATCCAGCCTTCCCAGAATCAAGGGCCTCTCCTCCCACTGATGCTCAACAAGGCCATCCTCTGCTACATATGCAACTGGAGCCATGGGTCCCTTCCTGTGTACTCTTTGGTTGGTGGGTTAGTCCCTGAGAACTCTGGGGGTCTAGTTAGTTGATACTGTTGTTATTCCTATGGAGTTGCAAACCCCTTCAGCTCCTTTCTCTAATTCATCCATTGGGGTCCCTGTGCTCAGTCCAATGGTTGGCTGCGAGCATCTGCATCTGTATTTATGAGGCTGTGACAGAGCCTCTCAGGAGACAGCTATATCAGACTCCTATCATTGTACTATTTTGTTAACCCACTGAGTCCCCTCAGTGCTCCTAGTATGGACATCGGTATAGGGCTTCACCGGAATGTGAAAAGCTTCTTGGGGTTTGCATGTGGGTATACTGACTCCCCCTTTGCCAGTAGCCCTAAGTTGTCAATATCTTCTCAGCTGGGAGTGGGACTTCATGGGTCTATATATGGGTCTATATATGGGACTTCGTGTGCTATAAAGTTTGCTGTTTTGATCTTGTGAAGGTCTTCAGCATTCAGGGTTACAGCTATTATGACTTCTTGAATGCAGTGTCTCTGTCATTCTGTCTTTTCATGTCCAAAAAACTCTATCTCACTACTGTACTCTACTACCTCTGCCTCTTAACGCTGTTCTGCTCCCACTTGCAAGATGATCCCTGAGCCCTCTGGGAAGGGTATGATATAAATTCCCCATTTAATACAATGCAGTCTCTGTATTTTGACCATTAAGAGTCTTAGTACTCATTGCTACCTACTGAAAAAAAAGTGCTTCTCTGATGAGCATTTAGAGCTGCATTGGTCTATGGCTATAAAGATAAGTAATTATGGGGCAGTTTAATACTCAGCTAAATGGGTAATTGAAAGTTCTCCCAAGGGCCTGTGACCTACCTATTACATATTTCCAGTCTAGTTAATAGTAGTACGAATTCTTTTCTGTGTAGTTAGTCTTAAATGCAACAGACGGTGTTTGGTTACACCAAAAACCATTTGTGCACTATTACACCAGAGTTACATGAGGGTAAGACTACTGACAACCTTTCTTTCCTAGAATTATGCAAAATACCATTAGTACCATAAAAAAAATATCTAAAGAAATAAAGTTTCCAGGTAACTACAGGTTGTCTTCTGTGTCCTATGACTTAAGTGTGTGGTATCTTCAGCAATAGGTCTTTACCATCAAGTTCTGGAGAGTCCTCAAGCAAAGCTGAAATAACCTATATTATTTAACTTTTTAATAGTATCTAAGAATAAAACTAATTATGAAAGTGAAAACCTAAACACACACACACACACACACACACACACACACACACACACACAAAACACGCAAAACTGGTGGAAGACCTTCAACTCACCTGGATTGGCAGAATTAATATTGTGAAATGGCTACATCACCAAAAATACTCTACTTTTCAGTCTCAAAATTCCAATGAGACTCTTTACAGACTAGAGAATCCTAAGTTACTTACATAAGTACAAAAGATCATGGATAGTCATAACAATCCTAAGCAGAAAGTAAGTTGTTGGAGGAATCACAACTCTGACCTCAAATTATACAGAGCTCAGTCTTGCAGTGATAAAGAAAACATGCTAATGACATAAGATCAGATAGGCATATCAATAAAACATAATAGAGAGCAGTGTCATGCCTGGGAAGTGGTTCTGGGCTGTACAAGAAAGCAAGCTAAGCAAGGCACAGAGAACAAGTCAGATAAGAAGTGCTCCTCTGGTCCTCCGTGGTCCCTGCCACTCTTCCAGCTTTGAATACATGCCCTAACTTCCTTCCATGATGGACTGTGACCTAAACCCACAGAATTAAATAAACCCCTTTTCCCTCAAATTAATTTTTTATCAGTGTTTTATCATAACACTAGAGAAGCAAACCACTACTTTACATTGTAAATAAAAATAAAATAAATAAACAAATAAACAGAAAATATGCAAAATAAGACAAACATCAAACCAAGCCTTTGTGCTAAAACATGAATGATGTTTTTAAAGTCACTTACATTTGTAGGACTTCTAGGTACTGTGTAAATGCAGTCACAGCTAGCTTTTGTAAAACGAAGACTGATAATCTTTCTGTTCCAGCAGTAACAATGTTCCAGCCTGGGTGTGATGAAGTGGAAGGAGACCATGTGCCAAATGAGCTTGACTACAGAGCTGCCAGAGCGGGACTGGGCTTGCTAAAGCTCTATTGATATACTGAATCCTGGCATTTAAAATATCCACTTCAAAGTCAACCACTGAACTTATCCTGCAATACATGAACAAGTTTGTGCAGAAGGCATTGTCCACATGAATTTACCCAGATCTTACAAACACCCTTAGACATGTAGGCTTGTCTCGATTCTCTCTGCCACTCATGCTAATTCTAGCAGTCCAAGTCGCTTTTTAGATAACTTTATTGTCCGCTAGAGGCTTTGTGGCATCTTGTTTTCAAGAAGAGAATAGGTTGAAAACAACCATTTGATTAAAGGAGTTCAAGAAGAGGTTTGCCTCTATGCAAACAAATGAATGTTAACATAGTGAAGACCCAGAGGTTTGAAGCTTTATAACCAAGTTTAGTGGAACAACCACAGGACAGGGGCCTAGGGAACTAGAGCATATCTTCTCACTCAAGCTGATTGAGTAGCCGTGGGTGATCACTCATACCTCAGTAGTTTCTGAGTCATTTTGTATGGAAGGGAAAACTGTTGTCTATAACGTTTGACTGGTTTCTGAAATACTAAAATATACAGCTCCTGACAAAATGACAAACTGGCATGGCTATCGGCTTTGTCCTTCAAATCATCTTTGGATAAACTCTAGTTTCTGGAAAGAAATACAAGCTTAAGGAGCAGACAGATGCTTGTGGGAAGGTAAGTTTCCTAAATAGCTTTGTGGTGAGAAGACAGAAGAGGTTACTCATTCACTAAAAAGTAGAGTGGAGAAAAACAAAGTTCTATTTTTAAAGAATGAGGATGTGGCTCAGTGGTAAAGACCTCGCCTGACATCACAGGCCCTAGATTTTTAGTACAAACACACACACACACACACACACACACACACAC